>CM049426.1:160051891-160066891 GCA_026929855.1 Poa annua | reverse complement strand
GGAAGGAGACCTCGCAAACAACAGAAAAAACTCTGGATAATTTCGAAATCAGGCCAAGCGTCTTAATACATATGCAAAAAAAATCATTATTGGCCCACCATTGATTAGAAGATATAGCTTGTATGAATCGCTATTGGTTTGATACGAATAATGGCAATCGTTTTAGTATGTTAAGGATACAGATGTATCCACAATTCATTTAGAGTTAATAGCCTATTTCTTATACCATATCTCTATCCCGTGAAATTCTCGAGCCGAAAGATGGATGCATATGCTGTGTTTCATTTTGCTAAATGATATCAATTAAATGGTGTATCAATTCCATAAATTGGATATAGAAATAAATAAATCAGCAAAATTCTTTCTAATATTTTAGATAGAAGAAAAAATTCTTCTATCTAAAATATTAGAAAGAATGTACTCTTCTATCCAAATCCAATTTTCATCGATAAAATAAAAAATAAATCCAAATTCCAGCAGTAGATGAATAATTGCAAATTTTTGTGTGTACGAGATTAGAATAACTTCAAAATAACTGACATAATTTTTTATTTTTCCCGATCAGAAAAATATATGAAAAAGAAAGGAGGTAGAAACATTTTGCGATTTATGGTTAAAGAAGAAAAAGAAGAAAACAGGGGTTCTGTTGAATTTCAAGTATTCAGTTTCACCAATAAGATACGGAGACTTGCTTCACATTTGGAATTACACAAAAAAGATTTTCATCGGAAAGAGGTCTACGAATACTTTTGGGAAAACGTTGACGTTTGCTGGCTTATTTGGCAAAGAAAAATAGAGTACGTTATAAGAAATTAATAAGTCAGTTGAATATTCGGGAGCACTAATTTCATCGTTCTAAATTTTTTTCTTATTTTCTTAGTAGTCTTATAGTAGTCTTAGATTTTGCATTTTGATGAGCCTCGTTTTGAGGAATTCATGGAATAATCCATTTTTATGGAATAATGAATTAAGGAAGAAAGGATACAGGAAAAGATCTCATTATAGTCAATATGGGCCCTCAACACCCATCAATGCATGGTGTTCTACGACTGATCGTTACTCTCGATGGTGAAGATGTTATTGATTGTGAACGCATATTAGGCTATTTACACATAGGGATGGAAAAGGATAGGAAGGGGGAGGGGATAGGATAGTTATTTAGACAAGGAACTTGTAAATTCCTTAAGTTAAAAAAGAAAAAAGAATAAAAAAACACAGATACATAACATAAAAAAAAGAATAAATAAGACGAGATTCGCCCTCCTCCTACATATTTAATTTCTTCTCCTATACAAAAACTAACAAGACCCACCCCATTAGTAATTCCATCAATGATACCCTTATCGAAAAACTCCATTAGTTCGGTTAATCCTCTTATACCGAGGGTAAAGACTCTAGTATAGAAAATATCTATATAACCACGATTATATGACCAACTGTATATCTTTTTTTTTACTTGATAAAAAAAGTACTTTTTCGGACTTTCCTTGTAAAAGGAATTTATTAAATCCAAATTCTGAAAAAAAGAATAAGCGGATCCATATAAGATATATGCTATGAATAAACCGACGATAGCGAGACTTACAGAAGAAATAGCATTAGTAATAAATTCATATGAATTTGTAGAAGAATTAAAACTTTCCCGAGTCAAGTTTATTGAGGGAGTTAACCACTTTGATAATAGGGTTAACTCTGCTATTCCATTATCCAGTGCTCCATTATCAAAAGAGATTCCTATAAATCCAATGAATAAAGTAAAAAAGAGTAATATAAGAAGAGGAAATAACATAGTATTTTCCGTTTCATGCGGATAGGCAAAAGCGTTTTTAGCCCCAAAGGATGTACTAAAGCATCCTATTCTATTTCTTGTATTACCTTGAATTTGGGGTCTATTTTGTGAAAAAAAAGAAATTCCATTCTTTGTTGTTGATAAAAAAAATCCCTATTAACTCCTTTGGATATCTTTTTTCCCCATAAGGATATTGAATACAAGGAACTCTCTTTAGTGGTACTGTAATTTTGAAAATGAACGCGCCAATACCCATCAAATGTAAGTAAATATATCCGAAACATATAAAAGGCAGTTAATCCTGCAGTAAAGGAGGCTATTATTCCAAAAAAGGGCGAATACAACCAACTATTACTAAGAATCTCATCTTTGGACCAAAAGCAAGCAAGAGGTGGAATACCACAAAGAGAAAGTGTACCCCATAAAAAAGTAGTTCTTGTAATAGGAATGTATTTTCTTAAACCGCCCATAAGAACCATATTCTGACTTTTATCTGGTGAATATCCAACAAGAGGTTCCATTGAATGAATAACGGATCCGGATCCCAAGAACAATAAAGCTTTTGAATAAGCGTGAGTGATCAAATGAAATAAAGCAGCTTGATAAGAACCTATACCTAGAGCTAACATCATATAACCAATTGAGACATTGTAGAATAGGCCAAGCTTCTTTTAATATCTCTCTGAGCAAGAGCTAAAGTAGCTCCTAAGAAGAGTGTTATTGTACCTACTAAAGAAATTAAAGTCATTATCAAAGGTAGAGATATGAAAAGAGGAAAAAGCCGAGCTAGAAGAAAAATCCCCGCAGCAACCATAGTTGCTGCGTGTATAAGAGAAGAAATGGGGGTGGGTCCTTCCATAGCATCGGGTAACCATACGTGAAGAGGGAATTGTGCGGATTTCGCAACTGCACCAAGGAATAATAAAAAAGCACACAAAGTAGTAAGTAAAGAGTTAATTCCATTATTAGGAATCCATTTATTAGCGATTTTGAACAAATCCCTAAACTCTAAACTACCTGTTATCCAAAAAAAACTAAAATTCCTAATAATAAACCAAAATCCCCTACACGATTAGTTACAAAAGCTTTTTGACAAGCACTTGCAGTGATTGGTCGTGTAAACCAAAAGCCTATCAATAAATAGGAACACATTCCCACGAGTTCCCAAAACAAAAAATTGTATCAAATTGGAGCTAGTAACCAACCCCAACATGGAAGTAGTGAAAAAACTTATATAAACAAAAAATCTCAAATATCCTTCATCGTGAGACATATAACCGTCACTATAAATAAGAACCAAGATTCCCATAGTAGTAATTAGTATTAACATAATAGAAGTAAGTGGGTCAATCAAGTATCCAAATTCTAAGGAAAAATCATTATTGACTGTCCAAGACCATAGGTATTGATACATAGAACTTCCATTTATTTGTTGAATAGACAATTGAATTGAGAATACCATAGCTATACTTAAGAATAAAACACTAGGAAAAGCCCATATGCGACGAAGATTTTTTGTTGCTGTCGGAATAAAAAAAAGGCCAAACCCCATTGACATAATAACTGGAAGTGGGAGAAGAGGGATTACCCATGCATATTGATATATATGTTCCATAAGAAAATAAATTGAAATGTTTACTTTAATTTTTCTATAAAATAAAATTGTTTCCGATTCACCAAACCAATTCTTATCTCTTGCCAAAGGAATAAATAAAAAGAATAGGCAAAAATGAAGAATGGGTTTAATTGGTTAAATTAAAAAAGTTAATCAAATAACTTCGTTACCTAGTTATTACCTAAATTTAGTATATTTATTAAAATACAAAAAAGGTTGCATTTTTTTACTTTCTATTAATTTTGATATTTCTTTAAAACAAAGATGAAGCAGATCTCTTGTTTCGTAACTTATTATTGGAATTCCAATAAAAAGAAAACCCATGTTTCTAAGAAATTAGAAAATAGTCATTACTTCATATAGAACTGAAATCCTAAATGACTATAATTACCTAAGTTTTAGAATGCCTTGTTTAAGAGACTCAGTATTTATTGGAATACCATTTTAATTAACTATTTTAATTTTTCCTTCTTCTTATCCACCTTTTTTTTATATATAGGGGATAGGCTTCCATACCATATATCTATATATGGAGTATACTTGATATATAAATATCTATAAATAAATTTAGGAAACCTTTCTATATATTCTATATTATTAAAACAAAGCATTAAATATATACGGTTTTTTTTAAAAAAAATTCTTGTCTTATCCGGATTAGACAAAATTTAAGTAAAAATAATAATGTCAGAATTTCAGTATCTTTCAATATCTAAGTAGAAATACCAAGAAAAAAATAAAGAAGGATTTATTTGCGGCACTAGATGTCTTTCACATATAACTAAAAAAAAGTAATTTCCTTTTTGAATGGCAGTTCCAAAAAAACGTACTTCAATGTCAAAAAAGCGTATTCGTAAAAATATTTGGAAGAAAAAGACTTATTTTTCCATAGTACACGCTTATTCTTTAGCAAAATCAAAATCATTTTCCAATGGCAATGAGCATCCAAAACCAAAAGGTTTTTCCGGGCAACAAACAAATAATAAGATTTTGGAATAATCTGAATTGACCTATCAAAAAAATCCAAATTATTCATATTAAATAATTTGGATTAATTAATTAATTAATGTACTTTTATGTGTCGAATTACTCAACACAATATTCTTAGAACAAACCCCTCTGATGTCTGCTATATGGACTAAAAGTTTTGGTATACTGTGTGCTAAGTATTCTTTTCCTATGAATGATCAATGAACTTTTCATAATAGAATTCTCATAATAAAATATGAGTGTTCTATTATGAAAAGTGGAGCATTCTTGCAATAGGACTTACCACTTCCATCTATTTTATCCAAAATAAGTGGTTTAAGGTTAGTAAATATTATTAATAAGAGTATAAAGACTTTCATTCTATACTTTAAATTTTGAAAAATCAATTTTATTGAAATATTTTTTCAAAATTTAAAGGAGAAACTAATTAGAAAAAAAAGAAGTTCTATATTGCAACTTATAAAAGAGGAGTTCCAACTCTTATAAGTAGTGTTTCCATTAGGCAACTCAAGAGTTTTTTGTAAAAAGAATCGCAAAGATACTACTCAATAAACGAAGTTTATTTTAATGAAGACTCTAATGTTCCTAAATTTTATGGACTTTCCCAATCTCGACGATTCGCGAGATAATAGCTATTATTCTTTTAAGTTAACTATTATTTGAAGTTAGCCGCCATGGTGAAATTGGTAGACACGCTGCTCTTAGGAAGCAGTGCTTAAGCATATAGGTTCGAATCCGAGTGGCGGCATTCTCGAAAAAGAATACAATAGATTATAAAATGGATTCAATTCGAAATTTACAATTTTGTAATGGGACCTTCCCCTTATGCTATTTGCAACTTTAGAACATATATTAACTCATATCTCCTTCTCAACTATTTCCATTGTGATTACGATTTATTTGATAACCTTATTAGTTCGTGGACTTGGGGAATCACGTGACTCGTCAGAAAAAGGAATGATAGTTACCTTTTTCTCTATAACAGGATTCCTAGTTTCTCGCTGGGCTTCTTCGGGACATTTTCCATTAAGTAATTTATATGAGTCGTTGATCTTCCTTTCATGGGCTCTGTATATTCTTCATACCATTCCTAAGATACAGAACTCTAAAAATCATTTAAGCACAATAACTGCATCAAGTACTATTTTAACGCAAGGCTTTGCCACATCGGGTCTTTTAACTGAAATGCATCAATCCACAATACTAGTACCTGCCCTCCAATCTCAGTGGTTAATGATGCATGTCAGTATGATGTTACTAAGCTATGCAACTCTTTTGTACGGATCCTTATTATCTGCCTCTATTTTAATCATTAGATTTCAAAAAAAAAATCATTTGTTTTCTAATTTTTTAGTGATTTCTATGCAAAAATAAGTGCTTTAAAAAGCACCTATGTTCCTTCATTCCAAAATTATTACAAATATCAATTAATGGAGCGTTTGGATTCTTGGAGTTATCGTGTCATTAGTCTAGGATTTACCCTTTTAACCATAGGTATTCTTTGTGGAGCAGTATGGGCTAATGAAGCGTGGGGATCTTATTGGAATTGAGATCCTAAAGAAACTTGGGCATTTATTACTTGGACCATATTTGCAATTTATTTACATAGTAGATCAAATCCAAATTGGAAGGGTACAAATTCTGCACTTGTAGCTTTGATAGGATTTATTATAATTTGGATCTGCTATTTTGGTATTAATCTATTAGGAATAGGTTTACATAGTTATGGTTCGTTTATATTAACACCTAAATGATTACATTAAAAAAACCTTAATGAAATGAACTTTTTTATTTTATTTGAGAACCCCTTGAACGCCTTCTCAAAGGGTTCTCAAATAAAATAAAATAGATCTAATTAGACTTCTGCATTAATAGACAATAGAACGGACTAGTAAAAAACCTATTTAGGATAATAATTGGATAAGAGAGCCTCTACCCTGTCAACGGATAGGGAAAGAACAAAATCTGGATAAATACCAATTCCTATGACTGGTAATAAGATACAGATTAAAATAAAGAGTTCTCGTGGTCCAGAATCCACAAAATTTGCGTTTGGAACATTAAATAGCTTGTATCCATAGAACATTTGGCGTAACATGGATAATAAATAAATAGGAGTTAATATCATTCCTATTGCCATTACAAAAGTAATTATCATTTTTGGCATTAACAAAAAAATTGGACTAGTAATTAGGCCAAAAAAGACTACTAATTCTGCGACAAAACCACTCATTCCTGGTAAGGCAAGAGAAGCCATTGAAAAGCTACTAAACATAGTAAAAAAAATTGGCATTGGAATAGCTATTCCTCCCAGTTCTTCGAGATAAACAAAACACATTCTATCAGAAGAAGCCGTTCCTGCCAAGAAAAAAAGTGTAGCACCAATAAATCCATGGGATAATATTTGTAAAATAGCTCCATTGAGCCCAATGTTGGTTATAGAACCAATTCCTATAATTATGAAACCCATGTGGGATACAGAGGAATAGGCTTTTCTTTTTTTGAAATTTTTTTGACCAAGAGAAGTTGAAGCTGCATAGATTATTTGGATCGCTCCTATTATTACTAACCAGGGGGAAAATAGGAAATGAGCATGAGGTAACAATTCCATGTTGATCCGAATCAATCCATATGCTCCCATCTTTAATAGGATTTCCGCTAAAAGCATACATGTACTATAATGCGCTTCCCCATGGGTATCCGGTAACCACGTATGTAGGGGTATAATCGACAATTTGACAGCATAAGAAATAAGGAAGCCAAAATATAAAAGTATTTCTAAGGTTGCAGGGTATGATTGATTAATTAATCTTTCCAAATCTAATCCAGGTTGGTTGGAACCATATAAGCCCATACCCAGAACTCCGATTAAGAAAAATATGGAACCGCCTGCAGTATACAAAATAAACATTGTAGCTGAATATAGACGCCTCTTTCCCCCCCCACATGGATAAAAGTAAGTAAACAGGAATTAATTCTAACTCCCACATGATAAAAAAAAGTAAAAGGTATCGCGAAGAAAATAATCCTATTTGACCACTATACATTGCGAGCATCAGGAAATAGAATAATCGCGAATTCCGGGTAACTGGCCAAGCTGCTAAAGTAGCTAAAGTAGTGATAAATCCTGTCAATAAAATAGATCCTAATGAAAGTCCATCGATTCCCAATCTCCAGTGGAAATCGAAGATATCTACCCATTTATAATCCTCCCATAATTGGATTAAGGGATCCTCCAGTTGGAAATGATAACATAATGCATAAGTCATTACAAGGAATTCTAATAAACAAATACATATAGTATACCACCTAACTATTTTGTTTCCCCTATGAGGTAAAAAGAAAATTAACGAAACCGCAAATATCGGCAAAACAACAAGTATTGTTAACCAAGGAAAATAACTCATGATAAAGTAATAAAGACAAGATACGTTTTGACCAGAAAAGCCCGTGCTCGATTATTTCGAGCACATGCTTCTTCGGTAAAGAGGAATCAGATGATTCGAATGAGGTTTTTTGTAACGTATCAATAAGATAAAGCCATGCTATGGGTTGTTTCAGGCCCTAAATAAACGCGGACACTTAAAAAATCTGTCGGGCAAGCAGATTCACATCTCTTACAACCCACACAATCTTCGGTTCTTGGCGTGGAAGCAATTTGCTTGGCTCTACATCCATCCCAGGGTATCATTTCTAATACATCTGTTGGACAAGCTCGTACACATTGAGTGCATCCTATACATGTATCGTAAATTTTTACGGAATGTGACATTGGATCTATAAATTTTTCTTTTCAACATAAATTTTTTCGATCTGGTAAAAATTAAATTAGTACTATAATGAGTCATATGTATTGTAGATACCAGACGAAGCAATGGTTTATCCAAACTTCAAAAATAATAATCTATTTTTTAATCCGTTTGTGAGAAAGCGTGAAAAGAGCCAAGAGACTTGAATTTTAGACGTCAACAATCAGAATTATACTAATTGTACATATGAATTCGAATTAGCCAATAAATTGGCTATCGTCTTTTAAATATAAATTATTGCAATATTTAAATTGCAATATCAATGAATTACAATAATTCCTTTAAGTGAAAAAAGAATACTATGCAATAACCTACTTAAAGAAAATGCATATTCGCAAATAATACTAAGAAACATAGTATGGATTTCTATTCATCTTCATTATGTGCGCCTTGTTTATAGGATTGTATGTCTAATTATTCAATAAATTAGATTGATTGGTACGAGTGGATTTCCTATTACGATAGATGGAAGAAAGAATGGATAGTCCAATAGCTGCTTCAGCAGCCGCAAGGGCTATCACAAAAATTGCGAAAATATCTCCTTTTAATTGGCGACTATCAAATAGATCAGAAAATGTTACGAGATTTGGATTAATTGAATTCAGTATAAGTTCAAGACATATTAGAGCTCTCACCATGTTTCGGCTTGTGATCAATCCATAGATACCAATCGAAAATAAATAGACACTCAAAAAAAGTACAAGCTCAAACATCATTAATTAACTCCTTATCAATCTCGATTCATTTCAATATGAGCACAAGAATTGAACCGATTCAGTTAATTACAATAGAACAATTACACAACAAAAGAGAAACGAAAGAAGGTATTTGTTGGCGGTAGATGGTTTTTACTAAATCTAAATTGTGATTCTTTAGTTATTTATTTTAGATTTGCAATTCTTATAATTTTTACTCTTTTTAAGTTTTCTTATTGCCGAGTCATAGTAATTGCACCTATTAAAGAAACTAGAAGAATTATGGAAATGAGTTCAAACGGAAGATAAAAATCGGTTGCTAAATGAATCCCAATTTGTTGAACATTATTTATGAGACCCTGTTCTACTATTTGGTTTGATCTTGTAGTCCAAAGAATTCCATACCATGATGTATCTGGGATAGTAGTCATTAGTGAAAAAACAATAGTTATACAAACGAGTGAAGTGAACCCATCTCCAATAGTCCAATAATTCTTATCTTTAGACAATTCTGAGCCATTTATGAACATTACAGCGAATATGATCAAGACATTTATGGCTCCCACATAAATAAGAAGTTGTGCCACAGCTACAAAGTAGGAATTTAATAAAAAATAGAATAAGGATATACAAACAAGAACTAATCCCAGCGAAAAAGCAGAATAAATGGGGTTGGTAAGTAATACTACACTTAGACCCCCTAGTATAAGAACAAATCCCCCAAATAGCAAAAGAATCTCATGTATTGGTCCAGGTAAATCCATTATGGATAAAAAGAAATTAAAATAGTATAAAAAATTTCATGAACTGACTAAAACTAAAGGACTCAAGTAAGGAAAAACGGATTAGGATATTTTTTTGTATATAAGCTGTATAGTTAGAAATTATATCACGAAAATCTAGTCTGATTTAAAATAATAAAAAAATTCCAATAAGCAGTACTTATTTGTTTTTCTTTATAGTTAGCAAAGGATTATTATATTTTTATACCAAAAAGAAAAAATACGAGTTTAGTAATCAGTCGAAGATTTCGAAGATTTATCTTCATCTATTTTACTTTCAGTCGAATTCCTAATTGTTTGAATTGTGTAATCTTCCATTATGGAGATAGGTAACCGACTTAAAGCAATTTGATTGTAATTCAATTCATGACGATCATAAGTAGAAAGTTCATATTCTTCAGTCATTGATAAACAGCGTGTCGTACAGTACTCAATACAATTGCCACAAAATATACAAACTCCGAAATCAATACTATAATTAAGCAATCGTTTCCTTTTAATATCCTTTTCAAATCTCCAATCTACAACGGGTAGATCTATCGGACATACCCGAACACATACTTCACAAGCAATACATTTATCAAATTCAAAGTGAATTCGCCCCCGGAAACGCTCCGGTGTAATTGATTTTTCGTAAGGGTAATGAATCGTTATGGGTAAACGATTTGTGTGGGATAAGGTAGTTATGAAACTTTCACCAATGTACCTTTGTTGACCATAACTCATGAACCCAGTTACCATAGGGAACATATTCATTCTAAATATCTATGAAAAAGATATGTTTCTTTCTCTTGTTTCAGAGAGCCTTTGTCTTGAAAATATTCTTACTGTTATTGTATTATCTTATTTATAGTGAAACAAGTTGAAAAGAGGTTGTTAATAAGAGATTGCCCAGGGAAATAGGTAAAAGAAATTTCCATCCAAGATTTAATAACTGATCTATTCTCATCCTGGGTAAAGTCCATCTTATTGTGATAGAAATGAAGAGAAATAAATAAGCTTTAGTTAATGTAATAAAGATACCTATTGTAATTTCCAAAATTCTAACTGCGTTATTCATTTGGAAAAAATCAAAAAAGGATATATAGGGAATAGATAAATTCCACCCGCCTAAGTAGAGAACTGTTACAAATAAAGAAGAAACTAATAAATTTAGGTAAGAAACAAGATAAAATAAAGCATATTTTATACCCGAATATTCGGTTTGATAACCTGCTACTAATTCTTCCTCTGCTTCTGGTAAATCAAAGGGTAATCTTTCACATTCTGCCAAAGAAGAAATTAGAAAAATCATAAAACCTATAGGCTGGCGCCAAATATTCCATCCAAAAAAACCATATTTAGACTGTGCTTCAACTATATCAACTGTACTTGAACTGTTAGATAATCATAGTCGACGATAACATCACAATTCCCACCACTCTTCCAAAACCGTACATGAAACCTTAGCTTCATACGGCTTCTCTATGATCAGAAAAAAGAGAGGACTGTTTCATTTCGTTATTAGCAATGGTAAAATAAAATATTGGAAAGTCCTAAATTAGACCAAAGGAATTCCGTCTGCTCTGCTAGAATAAGAAAAAGCGCTTCTGAATTGATCTCATCCTTTATAATAATTTTTTTTTCTTTGTTCAGTAATAACTTAATCTTGGAATAAAACACTTGTTATAAGAATTAAATTAATAAATGAAAAGATTTGGGTATTGGTTCATGAGGAATTCTGTATGAATATGGATATAGGAAGGAAATCATTCAAATATTTTTGTCTTGCACTCCATATCTTTTGTCCTACTCTTCTTTCCCTGGGTAGGGCGTGCTTTAAAAGAAAAAAGGGATAAAGGGTTAATTCGTTCTTTATAGCCATTTCCTTAGCAAGTGAATAGCAATATACTCTGGATCGGAATCTTAAGAAAGTACTACTTGCAAATTCCCACTAATTTCATGTCCTTATTATGATTCCTTTTATGGGGAAAAATCTCTAATGTCTTAGATTCCCCATTACTAATCCTTTATGTATTTTAGTGTTCCTAACCCTTCACTAACTTTTGATGGATTCTTCTTATGATTATAAGTTATAGTAATAACTAGAAATATTCTAGTAATAGATACTAGAATTCCAGAGCGCGAATCCTTTATTCTTGCCCGCTTCAAGATATGATGATTAATTAAAAAAAAAGCAACCTTGGGATAAAGAGTTTACACTGCTTATGTTTACTTCAACTTTTTCTTGTACGTAGGAAATGAGATTTTTTCTTTTTACTACAAATTTATTAAGATGTTTTGTTTCACTCATATAGCTATCTAGTTTAACTTATCAACCCGAATACAAAATAAGAAAAGGAAGATAAATAGTTAATGGATTTTAGAGGAAAAAGGTCCTATTTTAACGAATCACACGTAGAGATATTGCTAGCACACAAAAAGTTAATGGTATTTCATAACTAATGGATTGAGAAGCAGCTCGTAGACCGCCTGAAAAAGAATATTTATTATTTGAGCTATATCCTGCCATAAGAAGACCAATAGGAGCAATACTTGAAATGGCAATCCATAAAAAAACACCAATACTAAGATCGGCTAAAACAAAATGATATCCCAATGGGATAATTAAAAAACTTAATAAAATTGATATGACTGCTATAGAGGGTCCAATGCTAAATAAAGGAATATCTCCTCGGGATGGTAGGATATCTTCTTTAAAAAGTAGCTTAGTCCCATCTGCTATAGCTTGAAGCAGACCCAGGGGGCCCGCATATTCAGGACCAATACGTTGTTGTATCGATGCGGATATTTCTCTTTCTAACCACACAATTACGAGTACCTCTATTGCGATTCCCAAAAGGAGGCTCAAAATGGGTAGAATCGATATGAGTCCATAGACTTCTTTTAATAATTCTGATTTCGAAAAATAATTGATAGTTTCAATTTCTACCCTATCTATTATCATTTCAACGGTCAACTTCCCCCATAATGATATCTATTCTACCTAATATCGTCATGATATCAGCCAATTTTATTTTTTTAACTAGCTGAGGGAGAATTTGTAAATTAATAAAACCAGGGGGACGAATTTTCCATCTCCAGGGGAAAAGGCTGTCATCTCCTATTAGATAAATTCCTAATTCCCCTTTTGGGGCTTCCAATCTTACATAAAGCTCTTGCTTTGACAATTCAAAATTGGGGAAAGGTTTTTTACCAAGAAATTTATATTCAAAATCATTCCATTCGGAATTCTTTTCTTTCTTAAAGCGTCGAACTTCTAAATTCTCATAAGGTCCTCCAGGAATTTTTTCTATAGCTTGTTGAATTATTTTGATGGATTCCCTCATTTCACTGATTCGTACTAAATAGCGAGCTAAGGAATCCCCTTCTTTTTGCCGTTGGACTTTCCAATCAAATTGGTTGTAAGACTCATAAAGATCTACTTTACGAAGATCCCATTGTATTCCAGAAGCTCGTAACATCGGTCCCGATAAGCCCCAATTTACTGCTTCTTCTCCACTAATAAAACCTACTCCCTCAACTCGCTCCAAAAAAATGGGATTCTGTGGAATAAGTTGTTGATATTCAACAATTCCTCGTAAAAAATAATCACAGAAATCTAAACATTTCTCGATCCATCCATAAGGTAGATCCGCGGCTACTCCTCCGATGCGAAAGTAATTATGCATCATTCGCATGCCGGTAGAAGCTTCAAATAGATCGTATATTAATTCTCTCTCTCTAAAAATATAGAAAAAAGGAGTCTCTGCACCGAGATCCGCCATAAAAGGCCCAAGCCATAACAAGTGAGAAGCTATACGGCTCAACTCTAACATAACTACCCTAATATAGCTAGCTCTTTGGGGTATTTGAATATTCTCTAATAATTCTGGTGCATTTACTGTTATTGCTTCCGTAAACATAGTAGCTAAATAATCCCACCGTGTTACATAAGGTAAGTATTGCATAATATTTCGGTTTTCCGCGATTTTTTCCATCCTTCTGTGTAAATAGCCTAATATGGGTTCACAATCAATAACATCTTCACCATCGAGAGTAACGATCAGTCGAAGAACACCATGCATTGATGGGTGTTGAGGGCCCATATTGACTAGCATGAGATCTTTGCTTGTAAGGGGTAGACTCATATCCTTTCTTCCTTAATTCATTATTCCATAAAAATGGATTATTCCATGAATTCCTCAAAACGAGGCTCATCAAAATGCAAAATCTAAGACTACTATAAGACTACTAAGAAAATAAGAAAAAAACTTAGAACGATGAAATTACTGCTCCCGAATATTCAACTGACTTATTAATTTCTTATAACGTACTCTATTTTTCTTTGCCAAATAAGCCAGCATACGTCGATGTTTTCCCAAAAGTATTCGTAGAACTCTTTCCGATGAAAAATCTTTTTTGTGTAATTCCAAATGTGAAGCAAGTCTCCGTATATTATTGGTGAAACTGAATACTTGAAATTCAACAGAACCCCTATTTTCTTCTTTTTCTTCTTTAACCATAAATCGCAAAATGTTTCTACCTCCTTTCTTTTTCATATATTTTTCTGATCAGGAAAAATAAAAAATTATGTCAGTTATTTTGAAGTTATTCTAATCTCGTACACACAAAAATTTGCAATTATTCATCTACTGCTGGAATTTGGATTTATTTTTTATTTTATCGATGCAAATTGGATTTGGATAGAAGAGTACATTCTTTCTAATATTTTAGATAGAAGAAATGTTTCTTCTATCTAAAATATTAGAAAGAATTTTGCTGATTTATTTATTTCTATATCCAATTTATGGAATTGATACACCATTTAATTGATATCATTTAGCAAAATGAAACACAGCATATGCATCCATCTTTCGGCTCGAGAATTTCACGGGATAGAGATATGGTATAAGAAATAGGCTATTAAGTAACTCTAAATGAATTGTGGATACATCTGTATCCTTAACATACTGAAACGATTGCCATTATTCGTATCAAACCAATAGCGATTCATACAAGCTAAATCTTCTAATCAATGGTGGGCCAATAATGAATTTTTTTGCATATGTATTAAGACGCTCGGCCTGATTTTGAAATTATCCAGAGTTTTTTTATGTTGTTTTCATTGCAAAATGCGAGGTCTCCTTCCGTAACTTTCCAACTACGAGTACGAGAATTGAAAGACATGAAAATTCTCAATTCTCTACGGCGTCTAGGAGATAGATAGAATGAATATTTTCAGGAACATGAAAAGATTTTAAAATCATGGCATGGCTCTTCTTTTTTTCTTTCTTTAGAGTTTTCTATATGCACAATTTTTCGATGTTTCGATGAGAAT
>CM049426.1:159774391-160039391 GCA_026929855.1 Poa annua | reverse complement strand
TTGCTTGCCTTGAATCCCGCATGGAAGCAGATCTTGTCGTTGCTCACGCATCTCAACGTCGTATCCGCGAAGAAGCAACAAACACTGGAAAGCGTAAAAGATGCATTTTACAACTACAGCAAAAGATCCAGCATGCTCATGCGACAGACGAATGACAAGGCAAGATGCAATGCGAGATGCACTTAATCCAAATTAAGCGGAACCGGGGTTCTGACAATTAATATTTAGGTGCAAGTTATTTATTTACCAGCCATATTAAATGTTGGTTAGCATGGCAACACATGGCATGGGTGATCTAATTAAATTAAATGGAATAGGGCATTATATATTTATTACCCACACATCCATAATTAATTATTTTGATGCGACTAACAAATTACACTATGCAATGAAATTAAAAGATGCAACACGATATATAAATGGCATATTAATGTTGTTTGCACTTTTCTGATAATTATGGATATAAATTTTATAATATTTGGAGTTATAAAACGTGAGATATGATATATAGAAGTTTGCAAAATAAATTAGCAGGAAAGAGAAAAAAAAAGAATTGATGTGGGCTGGAGGTTCGAACTCGGGTCTCCACGGTGCAGCAAGGAAAAAGCCACTGGGCCACTGCTCAATTCGTGAAAGCATTCGACGCCGAAAGAAAAAGAAGTCAGTGTATCAGTTAACTGAATTTTAGGCAGTACAATGCAGTCTGTCAGATAAGCAGGCAAAAAAGGTACCAACTGCGCCGGAAGGGAGTTGAACTCGCGATCTCTCGCGCGGGGGAAGTGTTGGCTGCGCTAGCACCTGGGCCAGAACTGTGTTGTTGATGAAAAAACGAAACAACTAATTATGAAGTGAACCAGCTACGAAACTGAACTTTTGACAGCACGAACAACTTTAGACTCGCAGAACAGATCGGAACGGGACAACAATTCTCTACAGCGAGCAGCGAGCGCGACCTGGAGAAAGAGCAGGCATGGAGCTGGGTGTGAGGAAGTGTGGGCCGATGTGGTGTTGGGTGGGAGGCGAGAACACGCAGCGGGCGCAGCGCATGAGAAGTTCGAGCGGAGCTTCCTCGTTCGTCAATGGCAGACCGGGAAGAGGGCATGGACGAATTCATCATATACCGCCTGGAATCGAAAAGAAGAGCAGGGGAATCGGACGCGTAGCTCACCGGGGGGTTGCCGGGGAAGTCGTTTGTGCGTGGGGAGGACCGGTTCGCCGGAATCGGAGGCAGGAGTCCGCCGGAGTCGGGGACGAACGGGGACGAACTCGTCGCGTGTCGTGGCTCCGCGTCCAATTACTCGGGGGAGAAGCTCGCAGACGGGGTGGCGCTGCTCCGGGTCTCCTCCTCGGAGCTTCGATGGCAGCGGAGGGGGTGCGCTACGGCGAGGTTGTTCGATAACTCCGGTGGAGAAGAAACCGGGGAAGGGGGTGGCGGAGCGGATGGGGGAGGGGAGGCAAGAGGGGCTAGGGTTTCTAGGAGAGAGGAGGGAGCGGCTTAAGAGGAGGGGGAGCAGGTGAGGAGAGGCAAAATGTGGGGGAGGCCATGGTTGCCTCGCTGTAAAGCGAGGTCGACCTCCTCCGTCCGTACGAAGAAGGAGAGGAGGAGTTGGCTTGGGCTTTGGCAAGTGAGAGGGAGTTGGGCCAGGAGTGGGGGTTTTCGGCTCAGGAGGTTTTTTTTTCTTCTCTACCCTTTTTATTTCTTCTATTTAATTCAATTAGGTTTTATGTTTTTAAAATAAAATAGAAGAAGAAAAGATATATAACTTTTGTCAAATAATTATTATTTTCAAAATACACAATATAATATATTAGTTTAAATATTTGAAAAGAATTTAAATATCACATTAAAATTAATTTGATTTGCAATTAGATTTAAAAGTGGCAAAGCATTTAAATGGAGTTAAATTTAAATGCAATAATTTAAATTCAGATTGACAAATGCAAAAGATGCATGATGATGTCATGTTGATGCAAAAAAAAGAAAAACAAACAATTTTCTAATTGGGAAAAATCCCGGGGCGTTACAACCGACACCAATAACAACGGATCACGTCCCGCGATCCACGCCGAGACCAGAAAAGAGAGGGGTAACTACCGACTCTTAAGGCTCCGTGAAGAACTTCTCGACACCACTTATAGGTGATTGTTGCTCCACCTGGAAATTCTCGACACCACTAACAAGGGGAGTTGGACACGTCGATGAAGATTCGCGAAGATCGAACCCTAATAGGATAAAGGCAAGAGAACGTCCACCCACACGTAGGATCCTAAAACTTTGTAAGTTGGATAAGAGAAGAGACTCAGAACAAGTAAGGTAAGAGGAGAAATAGAATTGAGGTAAGGAGTAAAAAGAAACCTATTGAGATTTTCCAAAATAACTTTAGTCAAATAGTTTCGACACTCTAGAAACAACGACCGTCAGCGAGGTTATCCTAACAGGCTTTTGCGGACCCGCTGCTTCGATAACCATTCGTATCGAAACAAAAAGGAGATCGAAACCAAGGCTCTGATACCACTTTGTGACGCCCTAAAATCGATACTATGTAGATTTAAGCGATTCCGCCGAAATCCGCATAATAACGATTTTAGGTCGCCCACCAGACATAATGTGCACGCCGAAACATGCGCATTATGTGGGTGGAATTGTGATAACATTACAACAGTTCCGATATATCCACAAATACAACAAAGATAAATTACAACAACGACTCGAACGAGTCAAGATACAAATGATACATTACAAAGATTCAAATGACAGGGGAAGCGAATATAATCAGACTACGGATAAGATACAAATATCGGACTAAGAGTCATGAAGATAAGCAATGGCGTCATATCCCGCCCAGCCAAGCCGGAGGGATTCCCAAGCTAACGTCGTCTGACTTCAAACCTGTTGACTGCACATAAAGCACATCCCAAAAGAGGGTCAGGGCACTCCCTGGCAAGCAAAACCGACTTGCCTACTTTCTACACCATCTCCCAAAATATGGGGTAGGTGGACTTAGCGGCAGCAGCACTAGCAACCTAAAGAGACACGCTACAACTTCCGTCTAATCAGAGAGGGATAAGAGAGCGCATAAGATAAACATCTACAACTAACACCAAACATAACCCATTCTCGAATTAACCCCCTCAACCAAATATGAGGAAGCAATTCGGGAAACTCACACATGGAACAGTTTTAATTATAATTTATTGTGAAAGTAATTCTATATTACTAGTCAATTTAATTAACATTAATTAGGTGCAAGTTGTCTAGATCTTGTTAGCCAGCATCATCACCAAAGTCGTCCATAACCGTGGACACGGCTCATCAATAAGATTATACCCTGCAGGGGTGCACTACTGTACCCATACTCACATGATCAACCCAAGCAATCATTAGGGCTTCTCAACACGACTTATTCCTTCACTACAACAAGTCCAAGTGCCACCCATATGAGTTGTTACCCGCGTCAAGAGTCCGGCCGAATCTCAATTGCGGACTCATTAGTTTGTGTCCACGCGCCATGCGGCTCAAACCACAGTAGGAACTGTCCCCTTCGCGCGCACCACACCTATATGACCCCCCGTATCATGTACCCTCTCATCAATCATCATCATCATCATGCACATGCATATGAGCAAAAGGAAAATCCGAACTAGTTGCGGCACATGGACAAGCTGTAGATCCGTTCAAAGTCGAAGGGGGCTCCATAGGGCCTCCCACAAGTGGTTAGTGCGCTCAAAATTGGATCCGAGGACAAAATCTCAGTTCCTAGGTCGACACTGAGCAGAACAAAGCACCTCGCAAGGGCTTCCGCCTGGGTTCTTATCATTTAATTATAATACCCATATATAAGACAACATTTTATTAAGGTAGAATAATCTATCATACTAAGCAGATGAAACATAAGACTAACAGACGACTCGCACAAACAACTCTAAGCATGCGCTACGACTCGCAAGGCCAACAGATAAACATGCAACAGGTATTAGGTTGTTAGGATAAAGCTGTATGGGATGCATGATAAACATGTGATGGGATCGCAGTTCAAGAATCGATAACTAGGGTAGCAGAGATCAACGGCAGGAATGAAAGACAACGTATAGGTAAACAAGCAAACTTTGCTTGCCTGGAATCCCGCATGGAAGCAGATCTTGTCGTTGCTCACACATCTCAACGTCGTATCCGCGAAGAAGCAACAAGCAAAGCGAAAAAGATGCATTTTACAACTACGGCAAAAGATCCAACATGATCATGCGACAGACGAATGACATGGCAAGATGCAATGCGAGATGCACTTAATCCAAATTAAGCGGAACCGGGGTTCTGACAATTAATATTTAGGTGCAAGTTATTTATTTACCAGCCATATTAAATGTTGGTTAGCGTGGCAACACATGGCATGGGTGATCTAATTAAATTAAATGGAATAGGGCATTATATATTTATTACCCCACACATCGCATAATTAATTATTTATAATTAATTATTTAGATGCGACTAACAAATTACACTATGCAATGAAATTAAAAGATGCAACACGATATATAAATGGCATATTAATGTTGTTTGCACCTTTCTGATAATTATGGATATAAATTTTATACTATTTGGAGTTATAGAACGTGGGATATGATATATAGAAGTTTGCAAAATAAATTAGCAGGAAAGAGAAAAAACAAATTGGTGCAGGCTGGAGGTTCGAACTCGGGTCTCCACGGTGCAGCAAGGAAAAAGCAACTGGGCCACTGCTCAATTCGTGAAAGCATTCGACGCCGAAAGAAAAAGAAGTCAGTGTATCAGTTAACTGAATTTTAGACAATACAATGCAGTCTGTCAGATAAGCAGGCAAAAAAGGTACCAACTGCGCCGGAAGCGAGTTGAACTCGCGATCTCTCGCGCGGGGGAAGTATTGGCTGCGCTAGCCCCTGGGCCAAAACTGTGTTGCTGATGAAAAAACGAAACAACTAATTATGAAGTGAACTAGCTACGAAACTGCACGGATCATCGATAAGATTATACCCTGCAGGGGTGCACTACTGGAGCCGTACTCGTTCGATCAACCCCAAAAGTAAAACCAGAAGGTAGGGCATCTCAACACGGCAAATCTCTTCTCTACAACCCATCCAGGGAACCGCATGATTGTGTGCACGGCTAATCAGGTCCAGTGCCCAGGGGATCAACCTTCATAGCACTCTAAGAACGTGCCACCCTATATGAGAATCGACTACTCCATCATCATGAGATCGTTAGGTAACCTTATGCATGCATCAAATGGAAAGCCCGAACTACTTGCGGCGCCCTGGATAAGAAGCGGATTAGATCGAAGCGGCGGGGGGCTCCATAGGGCATCCCACAAGCGGTTAGTGCGCTCAAAATTGGTCCGAGGACAAGAACTGAGTTCCTAGGTCGACACTTAGCAGAACAAAGCACCTCGCAAGGCCTTCCGCCGGTGCCTTATCTTTTAATTATAATACCCAACATAGAACATCATTTTATTAAGGTAGACAATCTATCATACTAAGCAGGTGAAATAAATAATATAGACAGACGACTCGCACAAACAACTCTAAGCATGCGCTACGACTCGCAAGGCTAACCGATAAACATACAACAGGTGTTAGGATGTGGGGATAAAGTTGTATGGGCTGCAGGATAAACATGTGATGGGATCGCGATAAAGAATCAAATACTAGGGTAGCAGAGATCAACGGCAGGAATGAAAGACAATGTATAGGTAAACAAGCAAACTTTGCTTGCCTGGAATCCCGCATGGAATCAGATCTTGTCTTTGCTCACACATCTCGACGTCATATCCGCGAGGAAGCAACAAACACTGGAAAGCGTAAAAGATGCATTTTACAACTACGACAAAAGATCCAGCATGATCATATGAGAATGATGCATGACATGGCAAGATGCAAAACAAATGCAATTAATCCAAATTAAACGGGAAGCAACCCCGACAATTAATATTTATGTGCAAATTATTTATCTACTCATCAATATTAAATGTTGGTTAACATGGTAACACATAGCATGGGTGATCTAATTAAATTAAATAGAATAGGGCAATAATTAAATAAAGCACAACACATGCCATATTTAATTATTTTAGGTGCAACAAATAAATTACCCTTAGCAATGAAAATAAAAGATGCAAAATGGAATAATAATAGCATATTAATGTTCATTGCATTTTTTTGATAATTATAGATATAAACTTTGTATTATTTGGAGTTATGAAACAATAGATATGACAGCAACAAGATTTATAAAAAGAAAAACATTGAAAGTAATAAAGGAGACAAAAATAAGGATTTTTGGGCCTTCGGGGATTTGAACTTGGTTCTCTGGAAGTGGAGAAAGGGAACACAACCACTGGACTATCTATGGCGATTATGATTAATTACAAGCCTGACGCAACTAGACATGAACAGACGATGTTAACTGAACTTGACACAAAAGTTCAGACTTGCTCCGGAGGTGAAGCACAAAAAAAATAGAAAAAAAGGTGTGGGATTATTGTGCAGGGGGTTCGACCTCACGACCTGCACACTAAGAGAGATGGCTTCAAGCCACTGGACTGATGATCGAGTGGTGTTACAAACTGAACCGCACAGGAAAAGAAGTAGTCTCTGGACGCTAACTGAATTTACTAACTATAAGTTTCAGACTTTAGATGCAAGCGACGGTGGAAAAGCAGCATCGCTCCGGCCGGTAATGCAAGCGTGCGTGCACGCGGGGGTGAAGTTGAGCGTGCAAGTGGTTCTGCCGTGTGGGCGTGAGGGAATAGGAGTGCATGGGGAAGAGCAGAGTAGCGAGCCACTTGCACGGAGCTTACAGCCATGGCGACAATGGCGAACAGATCCAACTCAGGCACGGGGGCGACGTCTCCAGCCAGAAATCGAGAGGGAGACGGCGGGGATGGAACCGGAGACTCACCGGGAAGATCCTGGAGGAGCAGTTTGTGCTCGGGGAGGCCCGGCGGCGACGAATTGCGACGGCGGAGGCTCGCCGGCCGTGGGGAAGACGGTGACGAACTCGTCGGGTATAGGGGCTCCCGGCTCGATTACTTCGGGGAAGAGGGAGGTGACGACGCGGTGGAGCTTCGTGGCTTGTCGGCGTTCCTTCGACTGCGCCGGAGCGGCGGCGCAACTGTGAGGGCCTCCGGTTATGGTGGTGCTCGGGAGGAAGAAGAAGGTGGGAAGGAAGAGAGGAAGGGGAGAGCGGGTGGCGGCGCAAGGAGAGGGAGGAGGGGATGGCTAGGGTTTCCAGGGAGGGGGCCGGGCTAAAAGGAGGGGGAGGGGCGTGGTTGAGGAGTGGGGGCCATGGCAGTGACAGGAACGTGCTCTACTCTGTCGTTCGTACAGAGGAAGATGAGCAGAGGAGATGGGCCAGGAGAAGTTGGGCTTGGGACGAAATAAAACCTGCTGCTCTTTTTTTTAATTACCAGAAAAAAAAGAGAGAGGAAAAAGAAAATGAGAAAGGAAAATAAAGATAAGAGAGAACAAGAGAGAGGGATGTTTTGCAAACATTTACAAAGTTTTAAATTTGATTTGAAATAATTATACAATCCTTCCCAATATTATTTTGGGGACTTTGTATTTAAAATAGATGGAGACAAATTTATAATTTGAGAAAACAAATAAGGATTGCATAAAATATTATTTTGAGTTCTAAGAAAATATGCAATTAATTAAATGCATGATGACATGTTGGTGCAAAGAGAAAAAGAAACAAACTAATTGGAGAATTTCCGGGGCGTTACACCGTGGTCTCCTGGGATTCTTCTACTCCATCGCCACCCGAGGCCTCTCAGGCCGAGGCGCAACCGGATGCTCCGATTCCATAACCCACAGGTCCCAGGATCGAAACCTGGCTCTGATACCAACCGTCAGACCCTGAATTCAAGCTACACAAACGAAACGTATCGGTTGGGCCACACAACCAAGAACATACTGGGGTTACCAATCCCAGGAAACAAGCAGGCCATGCTCGGAATGGATCATCGGCCGACAGCTCTTGGCGACCCCAACGTCACATACGTTTCCAGATTGTGCACGCAAGAACCCAAAAAGTCTTCCAACTCGTATACTTCAACCATACACACATGGTAGACGAGTCGGATTTTTAACAAGTTGAAACCACAGAATAAACCTAAGACACAAAGAAAGGAAATAATATCCAAAAGCTCTCACTGAGCAAAATATAGCGAATGGCACCAATCAGAGGACACATGTCCCAACATTACATCATGCAGCGGAAACAAACCGGTCTGAGTACAGACAAGAAGCAAAGGGCTCAAAGACGAAACGGAAAAGAAGGCCCATCCACGCTGTCCACCAGGAAGTAGCCCAGGGGAACTCTAACTACTCGTCAGAGATCTCGTCGTCGAACTCCACGTAGTATCCACCAACCTGGTCGAGCGAAGGATCCTCAACTGCAGAAAAACCACAGCCCACGAACGGTTCAATACACCGAAGCGTATCGAACAAGCTTAAGCTAACAGGTTACAAAACTGTAAGATTCCCAAAGTATGGGGTATGTGTACTTAGCGGCAGCAGCACTAGCAACGTAAAGAGACACGCTAACACTCCCGTCTAATTAGAGAGGGATGAGAGAGCGTTTGAGTAACCATCTACAACTAACACCAGTCATAACCCATTCTCGAATTAACCCCCTCAACCAAGTATGAGGAAGAGATCCGGGAGTACTCACACGTTAAAAATTTTAATTACCATTTAGGGTGTAAGTAATTCTATATTACTAGTCAACTTAATTAACAATGATTAGGTGTAAGTTGTATAGATCTTGTTAGCCAGCATCATCACCAAAGTCGTCCATAACCGTGGACACGGCTCATCGATAAGATTATACCCTGCAGGGGTGCACTACAGTACCCATACTCACATGATCAACCCAGTCAAAAACATTAGGGCCTCTCAACACGACTCATTCCTTCACTACAGCAAGTCCAAGTGCCACCCATATGAGTTGTTACCCGCGTCAGGAGTCCGGCCAAATCTCAATTGCGGACTCATTAGTTTGTGTCTGCGAGCCATGCGGCTCAAACCACAGTAGGAACTGTCTGCTACGCGCGCACCACCCCTATATGACCCCCCGTATCAAGTAACCTCTCATCGATCATCATCATCATGCACATGCATATGAGCGAATGGAAAACCCGAACTACTTGCGGCACATGGACGAGCTGCGGATCCGTTCAAAGTCGAGGGGGGCTCCATTGGGCCACGCACAAGTGGTTAGTGCGCTCAAAATTGGATCCGAGGACAAAATCTCAGTTCCTAGGTCGACACTGAGCAGAACAAAGCACCTCGCAAGGCCTTCTGCCTGGTGCCTTATCTTTTAATTATAGATCCCCAATATAAGACAACAGTTTATTATAGAGGAACTGAATATCATAGTAAGCATATGAAGTAATGACGTGGGGCTGCCTTGCGGGTAGCCCACGATGATGCTACCTGGGCCGCGCCAAGGATGGAAAGGCCCGCAGAAGGCCCACTCGGGGTACCTCGTATCCTAGTCCAACTCGGTTAGGTCTTGTAACCTACCGTATCTATACCAACCACCCGAGACCTGGCTGCCTATAAAGCCAGGAGGGTTGCCCGTCCTAAAGGACACGCTGATAACCACTACGACAAACCCTAGCGAGATCGTAATCTCGCCATTGTAATCTCTACTCGCATCAATAACCAGACAAGCAGGAGTAGGGTGTTATCCTCCGGGAGCCTGAACCTGGGTAAACCTCGCTTGTCAGCCGTCGTGATCACCTTGCACTCATCTCTCTCCCCATCAATCAACCCGGGGTGCACAACCCTGGGACTTGTCGAGTTAACACCTCGTCAATTGGCGCCGTCTGTGGGAAGTACAACAAGTGCTGGGATCATGGTCGCACCGGCCCCATCCGCAATGAAGATCGGCGCATCCGCCACCAGGGAGTCGATCCGATTCGGCTCCTTCGAGTATGTCGTCCAGTCGCCAACTCATCAATCGATGTACGCCGATCTGAACAAAGGTATACACATCACCTTCGGCTCCATATTCTGCTGCATCGATAGTCGTGGCATACTCAGGTCTACGACTACCTCGCTACGCGCGACGGCGTCACCAAAATCGCCAACCATCGCGCTCGCTGGACCCGCCAAGATCGCATCTGCCGCACCCGCGGAGATCACGACCGCTGAGCCCGCTGGGATCGCATCTGCCGCACCCGCGGGGATCGCGACCGCCGAACCCGCCAAGATCGCATCTGCCGCACCCGCGGAGATCGCGACCGCTGAGCCCGCTGGGATCGCATCTGCCGCACCCGCGGAGATCGCGACCGCCGAACCCGCCTAGATCGCATCTGCCGCACCCGCGGAGATCGCGACCGCTGAGCCCGCTGGGATCGCATCTGCCGCACCCGCGGAGATCGCGACCGCCGAACCCGCGAAGATCGCATCTGCCACACCCGCAGGGTTCGCGCCAGCTGCACTCGCGAAGAGAAAATCTAAATCGACAATCTCGGCAACGGCCGCGCGAACCGAGTCTGCTACACCAACCTCGGTCGTGCGGTCGACCAAGTCAAGACCCACATCCACCGTCGCACCAGCACGGGCGACCAGGGGCCCGCGTCCGACAGCCATGTCGCGCGCGCCCTCGCCTTCGTGGAGATCCCAGGTCTACCCCAAGCCAATCGCACTCGCCCCGGCGAGTGTGAGCACATGGACAATCGCGAAGAGACGCGACAGCGGGTGCGCCGCGCGCCACGTTGCGGCAATTTTCGACCCCGAGCAAGAAGCGGGCGACAGAAGCAGCAGCGGCAGCACCAACTCTCCAATTCATGCCTACCCCAAGCAAGTCTTCATGGCCGGCACAGCGCCGCATGACGACGAAGACGAACCCGCATACCCACTGGAGGTGGACATGCCGGATTAGACGAAACTTGTCATCACGCGGGACATGGCGATCCAAGCCATGAAACACGTGGACGAAGGCACGTTCCCGCCACCAAACGCACCTCGAGAAGACCACCTGGCGGTCCATTACTTGCTACGCAAGGAAGGCGAACGAATTCGTGCCGAAAAAGCCGAACTTCTTAGGCGCAAAAGAGACTCGGATGCATCGAGTGCCAGGCGAGCCGCCCTCTCCTTCACATCCTCCACCGAGGTGAACCAAGGAGCACGGCGAACCAGAGCCCGTGTCCCCCACATGGCAGAAGCTGATCGAACAAGGCTCACCCGCAACCTCGACTCGTCCTTCATCACAGAAGATGAAAACGGGATACCCGTCCCAAAGACGGCGAACGCCGCCCTGACATCAGTCGAGACATACCTCCGGCTCACACAGCCACCGGAGGGAGACGCGCGCTCCCTTCTCCACAAGCAGCAAATTGCCTCCATAAGGGCAATCGAAGAAGCTCTGGCGGCCAAGGGGCCAAACAACCGAGCAAATGAACCAACGACATCGGGCATCCCAGCGGCGCAGCGACAGCCAGTCAAGGACCTCCGTGATGTCCTGACACAGAAGACGGTGGACCGCAGCCGCAAGGAGCGTTCGGCTAGCGTGGCACACGCGAACGACAACGCCGACCGCGACTTCGAGCCGTGCGGCGCAGCATGCTTTAGCTTCAACATCCGCGACACCCGCATGCCTAAAGGCTTCAAGTTGACGGCTGGCACACCAAAGTACGACGGGAAGCAAGACCCAAAGCTATGGCTCGAGGACTACCTCATCGCTTGCACCTGTCAAGGCGGAACGTCGACTACAGCAATGCAGTACATCCAGCTCATGCTGACAGATTCGACACGCGGGTGGCTCACCAGTCAACCCAAAGACTCTTTCCGGACATGGGAGGAATTCCAGGATAACTTCATCAAGAGTTTCTCAGGAACATTCGCCAGGCCGACGACCTACATCGAGTTACAGGCCTGCAAGCAAGGGAAGGACGAGTCGCTCCGCTCTTACATCCAGAGGTGTACACTCCTCCGCAATACCATGGAACCCGTATCAGAAGATCGAGTGATGGACGCCTTCATGCATGGCGTCGCTCGCCGCGACCTCCGGGAGGAATTCGGTAGGCTCCAGCCGAAGACCACAATAGAACTCATGAAGACAGCCAACCAATGGGCCGAAGGAGAGGACTATGTCCGCGAAACTTCTCCCAAAAAGGAAGGCGAAACAAGCAACTGGCGCGAGGCACGTCAAAAGAAGAAGGCACGTTACACCCACGATTCAATCGAATTAGTAGCGGCGGGTTATGAAACCCCCCGTGAGGACAAGTGTGACAGCAGTCGACAATACGAGCAAAGTCGACAGCCCAGCTCGAGTCAGTACAACCGTGGAAGCAGCAGCATCGACCATAATGATGGAAGTCAGAAGCGCGAGTGGAAGCGCCCGTTGACCCCAGCAGAGGAACTGATGCAACCCTGTAAACATCACTCGTTCCGCAACCCGGCAACAGGAAAGTGGGGTTCAAACCACCTGTTAAAAGATTGCCGCAAAGCAAGAAAGATCTACCACGCCATGCAGCAAATCATCGCACTGGTGCAGGCCATACAAGCGGCGCCACAGCTAGCCATCCAGGCAGCACCCGCAAACAACAATCAAGTGCAGGCGGCAGGAGCATTCCCCCAGCCGCAGCAGCAGCAGCAAGGTCCGTTGGCAGCAGCCGACACGTACCCAACCGCACGGGGACAACTGAACATGATCCAGAAGGGACCCCCGTCGAACAGGAGGCAGAAAATCATCACACGCCAAGTACTTCAAGCCATCAACAGCCCGCGCGCGGTACCAGACTACCTGCGCGGGTCGGAGACACCAATCACATTTTCCAGGGCAGATCACCCAGCGGAGGTAGTCCGACCCGGGCACGCCGCACTCGTGATTGAGGCCTTGATCGGCGACTACAGCCTGAAGAAGGTATTCCTGGACGGAGGCAGCGGCATCAACATCATATTAGCCGATACCCTCAGACGAATGAACAGGTCGACAGAGAAGTTGCCGGAATCGGAAACCACCTTCCACGGCATAGTACCAGGGCAAGCAATCACGCCTATGGGAACAATCACACTCGACGTCATCCTCGGTACACCCGAGCAATTCAGGAAGGAGTCGATAGACTTTGAGGTCGTCGACTGGAAGTCACAATACCACGCCATCCTCGGACGCCCAAGCTTTGCCAGGTTCATGGCAGTACCCCACTACGCCTACCTGATGATAAAGTTACCCGGGCCGAAAGGAGTAATCACCGTCCGCGGCGACTTCGGGCTCTCCAACAGCTGCGACCGCGAGTTCGCCAAGATCTCCGAGTTCTTCGGCGTCGAAGAGCACTTCAAGGCCATATCAGCCGACAACGACAAGACCATCTTCCCGGCTCGCAAGAAGCCTGCCAAAGACGCAGTGTTCAACTCGAATGACGACACTGTCACCCACCAAGTCCATCCGACTGACAGCGGAAAGACGGTCAAGGTCTCGTCGAGTCTGACCCCCGCATAGGAAGGCGCGCTCGTCGAGTTCCTGCGTGAGAACTGGAAAATCTTTGCATGGCAACCCTCTGACATGCCAGGGATACCCAGGGAACTCGCCGAGCACTCTCTAAAAGTCCACAAGGACGCAAGACCAGTCAAGCAATCCATGCGACGCTTCTCAGGACCCAAACGAGACGCGATCACCATGGAGGTCGACAGGTTACTGCACGCCAAGTTCATCCGAGAGATCAAGGACTCGGACTGGGTCGCCAACCCGGTTCTAGGTGAGAAAAAGAAGACGAAGAAACTGCGCATGTGCGTTGACTTCACCGCAGTCAACAAATGCTGCCCCAAGGACCACTTCCCGCTCCCGCGGATAGACCAGATCATCGACTCGACTGCAGGTTGCGAACGCTTATCTTTTCTGGATGCCTACTCAGGTTACCAGCAGATCAGGCTGAAAGTCGAGGACGAAGAGAAGACAGCCTTCATCACACCCGACGGCATCTTTTGCTACCAGACGATGCCGTTCGGGTTAAAGAACGCAGGTGCCACCTACCAGCGGACAATGCAAGCATGCCTCAAGGGGCTAATCGGGCAGATTGTCCAAGTCTACGTCGACGACATTGTCGTCACTACCCGAAAGGAGGATACCCTAGTCGACGACCTCCGCAAGGTCTTCGCTGCGCTGGACGTATATCAGATCAAGCTGAATCCAGAGAAGTGCGTGTTCGGCGTACCAGCCGGAGAGCTACTAGGGTACCTTGTATCCGCAAGAGGAATCGAAGCAAACCCCGAGAAGGTGCAGAACATACTCACAATGCCAGCACCAACCAAGCTCAGGGAGGTGCAACGATTAGCTGGCCGAGTCGCAGCTCTCAGCCGGTTCATTAGTAAGTTGGGAGAGAAAGCCTTACCTTTCTACCAACTGATGAAGAAGGCAGACAAGTTCGAGTGGACACAAGAGGCGCAGGACGCGTTCGACCATCTCAAGAAAACACTGACAACTTCTCCAGTCCTCGTGGCACCACTGGAAAATGAGCCGCTGTACCTATACGTCTCAGCAACGAACAGGGTGGTAAGCACGGTGCTCGTAGTCGAACGCGAAGAAGAAGGGCACAGCCACCCGGTGCAGAGGCCCGTCTACTACCTCAGCAAAGAACTCACCCTGTCCAAGCAGAACTACCCTCATTACCAGAAGCTGGCATACGGAGTCTTCATGACCTCCAGGAAGGTCGTCCACTACTTCTCCGAGCACCCGATCACGGTGGTAAGCTCCTCTGGACTAGCAGACATTCTCACAAACCAGCGCGCGACAGGACGAGTCGCCAAGTGGGTTGTCGAACTAGGACCATGTGGGCTGAACTATGCTCACCCGAAGTCTATCAAGGCCCAAGTTCTCCCAGAATTCACAACCGAGTGGATAGAAGCCCAGCTACCAAATGTCCCCGACCTGTCCAACGCATGGACAATGTACTTTGATGGCTCGAAGAAATTCAAGTCAGCCGAGGCAGGAGTCGTGCTCATCTCCCCCAAAGGCGACAAGCTCAAGTATGTCCTACAGATGGACTTCCCGAAGCCGTCCAACAACGAAGCCGAATACGAGGCCCTGATCCACGGCATGCAGATGGCCAAGAACTGCGGCGCCACGCACCTCATGATCTACGGCGACTCCTATCTGGTGGTACAGCAAACCATGAAGTCCTGCAACGCCGTCGCTGACAACATGATCGCCTACAGAGACCTCTACAATCAGATGGAAGGGAACTTCGACGGCTGCGAGCTGCGCCACATTGGCCGTGAAAGCAACGAGGAAGCCGACGTCCTCGCTAACATGGGCTCAGACAGGGTGCCAGTCCCACCCGGCGTCTTCCTCGAGTGCATCACGCAGAGATCAATCAAGACTCAGAGTACAGCAAGCACAGCCACAACAAAAGGCGATGCCAAACCACCAAGCCAAGACAAGGTCCCCATGGAGGTCATGCCAGTCGAAGCCACATGGACAGGACCGTACCTGGCATACATATTACATCAGAAGCTGCCAGTAGATCCAGTCGAAGCAAAGCGCATCATCAGACGCTCCAAAAGTTTCACCATCATCAAAGGAGAACTCTACAAAAGAAGCATCTCAGGAATCCTGCAAAGGTGTATAGATCCAGTCGACGGCCAAGCCATCTTACTCGACATCCACGCGGGTATCTCCGGGCATCACGTTAGCAGTCGGGCATTGGTGGCCAAGGCGCTACGCACCGGATTCTACTGGCTGACAGCCATGCAGGACGCCGAGGAGCTGGTGAAGAAATGCACAGGGTGCCAGGAATTCGCCAACAAGCCGCACGCCCCAGCGTCAGAACTCAAGACAATACCATTAGCCTGGCCCTTTGCCCAATGGGGTCTGGACATGGTGGGCCCGCTGAAAAATCCTCACCCGGAGGTCACACTCACCTCCTGGTTGCAGTCGATAAGTTCACAAAGTGGATTGAAGCCGTGCCCATCACAAGTTCGACTGCATCCACAGCGGTCAACTTCATCAGGTCAATCATCTTCAGATTTGGGGTACCAAACGGGATCATCACCGACAACGGCTCGAACTTCACAGCCGAAGAATTCAAGGACTTTTGCTCAGAACAGGGGATCAAACTCAACTACGCGTCTGTCTCGCACCCGCAGTCCAACGGAGAAGTGGAGAAAGCCAATGGCCTCGTCTGCAGCGGCATCAAGAAATGACTGCGCGTGCCCCTAAAATGCGCAGCAGGCGCATGGGTGGAAGAACTGCCATCGGTCCTCTGGAGTCTGCGAACAACGCCAAATAGATCCACCCAGTACACCCCTTTCTTCATGGTGTACGGCGCAGAAGCGGTCCTCCCCTGCGACATCAAGTTCGACGCACCGAGAGTAGTCGCCTACGACGAATCGGAAGCAGAGGAGGCACTCGAAGACAGCAGAGACACCCCGGACGAAGCGCGCGACATCGCCCTGGCACGATCAACCGTGTATCAGCAGGACCTGCGCAATTATCACACTCGGAGGCTGCGACCAAGAGCGTTCGTCGCAGGCGACCTGGTTCTCCGACTCAAGCAAAAGAAGGTGCACAAGCTCGCTTCCCCGTGGGAGGGCCCGTATATCGTAACAGAAGCAATAGGCAATGGAGCCTACCGCCTAAAGGACTCGAAGACAGGAGTGGACTGCAGCAACCCGTGGAACGTAGCACAACTCCGCCGGTTCTACGCCTAGCTCAAAACAACCATTGTACAAGAAAATCAGCGCGGCAGGTTTCAGACGCACTCTTTCCCTTACCAGGGTACCTGAGGGGACTGGAAGGGTTTTAACGAGGCGGCCTGTTCGCAAGAATCAATAAAGTGATTTGAAGAAATTCCGTCCCCTTTGCCTGTCGCTCAGAAGAAGCTCAAAAATCCTAGGCCACCACTCGAACCACTCATGGGCTGCGCCACACAGGTTGAAATAAAAGCTTAGGTCGCTACCCGAGCCACTCGGGGGTTGTGCCATACAAGCATGGCCAAAATCCTAGGTCGTCACCCGAACCACTCGGGGGCTGCGCCACACAGGTTGAAATAAAAGCTTAGGCCAACACCCAACTCACTCGGGGGCTACGCCATACAAGCATCAAGTCAAAAAATCCTAGGCCGCCACTCGACCGACTCGGGGGCTGCGCCATACATGTCAAGTTCAAAATCCTAGGGCGCCGTCCACCACGCACGGGGGCTGCGCCACACAGGTCACACTTGTAACCCTAGGCTACCACTCGACTTACTCGGGGGCTACGCCAAACAGGGCCTCCCAGAAAAATCCTCAGCCGCCACTCGAACCTACTCGGGGGCTGCGCTGCACAGGTCAAGTTCCAAATCCTAGGTCACCACCCGACATACTCGGGGGCTGCGCCAAACAGGTAACACTTGTAACCCTAGGCCGCCACTCGACCCACCCGGGGGCTGCACCATACAGGTCTTCGCCAAAATCCTAGGCCACCACTCGAGCGACTCGGGGGCTGGGCCATACAGGTCAAGTTACAGAAATCCTAAGTCGCCACCTGATTTAATCAGAGACTGCGGCAAACGGGTCACACTTGAGAAACCTAGGTCGCCGCCTAGCATTCTAGGCGACTGCGCCGTACAGGTCGCAAACTCAAACCAGGCACTCACTTTCGAGTAAAAAGATCAACTCTTATAAATCCAAAGTATTTCAATCTATTGTCATACTTACACAGGCACATTTGCCACCCTATAGCTAACACTGTACGCCAGACGACAGCTACTCTACACTGCAGGTTCAGCCTTCGGTGCATCAAGGGGCCCTACAAGGCGCTCGCTCAAGTCCTGAACCTGACGGATAATCCGACGCGTAGCCGCCAAGGTCTCGTCGAAGTCATCGTCACCCGGCAGGCCTTCAAGCACCCGCTCAAGCGGGAGATGTGGCCGGTGCATCCGGACGTATGCCAACGCAGCGTTCGCACCAGCCACAAGCTGGGCGTCGACGACCTCCTTCAACCCTTCACCATCGCGGAACCTCTCCAGCAAGGCAGACAACCCGTTCGGCTGCGCATTATGCGGGAAGTACACATGATTGATGTGCCAAAGTGTCTTCCGGCAGCTCTCCAGAAGAAAAGAAGCGCGCCACGTACGATCAAGCATGGTGGCAAGGACGCGCCCCCTCGACCGGTTCACCCAGAACTGTCGAGCTTCGTAGGAGTCGCCGGACGCCTCTCGGGTGACTCGCTCCTCAACGCGAACCCGCTCAGCCTCCCAGTCGGGATTAACGTCTGCGCACATAAAATGCAAGTCAGAACGAGAAGGAAAGCCACAGAAGGACGGCAGCCGCCAAAAAGGATACATACCTTGCAGCTGCCGACTGATCAGGTCGATCTCCCCAAGCAAAAAGTCCTCACGTCGCGAGAACTCCGCCGAGGGATGCGACCGAGAACGATGTAGCAGCCGCTCCGTATTCTTCAGGGTCGCCTCAAGCTCCGCCACCTTGTTCTTCAAAAATGTGATTATCCGCTGATCGTTTGCACTGCGTGGAGGAGCCGGCGCCGCCCGACGACGGCGAGCACCCGAAGAAGAAGCCGCGCCACTCGGCACGGCCACCGGAGAAGGCGGAGCATCATCGCGCGCAGCACTCTGCCAGGGATACGTAGAGTCAATATAATCAGGCGACTGCGAAGCACAGATCAACTCAGAAGAAATAAAGACCAGCAAAATCAATATTGAAGACCAAAAGACCCGACAGGGCAATATTCATTACAAGCATGAAGTTCAAAATACAGGTCGCGACGACTGCCGCATTCCTACAACTATGCCTACTCTAAGGCCGCGGACTGCGACCGGGAACGGCCCTTCCGAGCTGCCGCCTCAGTCGCCTTAGCAAGGGCCCTCTCGAAGAGTGCCACAAGCTGCGCAGCCAGCTGCGAGGCGCGCTCCTTCACGCCACTCAGCGACGCGGTCCGGCCATCAGGTTTGCGAGGAAAACCGCTGACAACCTTCTCGAAGTCACCTGGAACTTGGTGGCCTAATAGGAGCTGGAAGGTGAGCTCGGAGCCGCGTACCGTCTGCGACCGCGTGAAGTCGGCCATGGTGGTCGCGTCCTCAAACGGTGCAGCCAGGGCGTCCACGGTCGCCGGCGGCTGGTCGCCCGGGAAGATGCTCTGGTGCACCACCGCCAGAGCTCCAGTCGACTTCTGCAACGCGGCCGAAGACTTCTTCAGCGCGTCCGAAGCGTAGGCGCATACCCGGTCGAGGAAGCCAACAGCAGTCGCCAGGTCAACCGTGTCACTCGACGCATCTTCGGGAGGAGCTCCACCGCAAGTCTCTGCGCAAAAATTCAAAGTCAGGATAAGAAAAAGAACAAAGACTCAGTAGGCGTCAAGCCGAAACTCACCCCCAAGTACACCGGCGAGCGAAAGGAGACGACCAACTTGAGTCTTCTCCTTGGCGACCCGCGCCAGCTCCCGCTCTCGAGACTCGTGAAGAGCCTTCTCAAGCTCATCAACCCGCCCAGTAGCCTGGTCCAGCGAGGCACGCAGTTGGTCCCTCTCCTTCTCCAGGCGAACATAAGCTGCGGCCGCGTCGAGCTGTTGGCGATAGTAAGGCTGAAACAAAAGCAAGATGTCAATAAAGTTGCGGGCGACTATACTAGTCACCCACACCTTCGGGGGCTACTCCCATCGGGAGCGCTGATCGCGCACCCGATGAAAAATCAAGAACGCAAGAAAAAGCATGCAAGACTTACGTGGTCCAGGAGTTCAAGGTCTTCCGCAGTCGAAGGAGGCACGCGGCTAGAAGAGGCAATACCGGCAGGCTCAGCATGCACCTTCTCCACCACCACTGGCGTCCCCAACCCAGTCGAAGGGGCGGATGTGAGCTCCACATCCCGAAGGGGGGAGCTAACATCGTCAGAATGATGGCTGCAGCAAAACCAAGAACACCAGTCGAATCAAATCGTCCAAACTGCAAAGTACAACTCGAAGGACACATTGCAAAGAAACTAACCTGGGGGTGCCGGCGTCGTCGTAGCTCTCCAAGGAAGGCGAAGGCATCCGCGCGAACGAGCGTGGTGCTGCGGAGCTGACTGGGGGAACGTTCAGAGGTTCCTCCCAGCCACCCGAAGACCGAGCACCCGGAGACGTCACGACGACCTCCTCCTCAGCAACGTCCACGTCCCGGGCGGGTGACGACGCAGTGGCAGACTCGCCGCGACTCGGAAGCTTCCGCTTCTTCCTCGCGGGTTCCTCCACCTCATCTTGCTCCTCCACCTCGTCGCGGGGAGAATGCGCGGAGGGAATCTCTTCGTCCTTGTCATCCTCTTCGACAAACCTCGACTCGTCGTCGGGTCCGTTCTCAGGGAGGGGAGGAAAGCTGATGAAAAGATCTCGGCCCTGAAGCAAGTAGACACAAGTCGAATCAAAGAGGAATGTAGACTCAAGTCGAACAAGGGCAGAGAGAAGACAAGACAAGACTTACCTCAGGAACGGGGTTCGAGGCCCCGTAAGGAGAAATTGGGCACTTGACGTTGCACGTGTCCGCGGCTCGGAGGTTGGTGATGGACCTGACGCTGGCTTCCACCTCCTCGTCCTCCAGCGGCTTGGCGCTGACGCCTTCGGTGGCCCACATCGGGTGAGGCCGGGCGCTGAGCGACTGCACCCGAAGACGGAAGAAGGTGGCCATCAGAAAGATGCCACCCGCATCGCGCCCAAGGGTCTGAGTCAGCTCGTGCAGCAGGCCCAGCAGGGGCCGCACAGCCTCCTTCTCCACGGCGGACAGCGGGTGCGCCCAGGCGCCAGTCTTCCGCAGACCACGCTTGCTGTCGAACGCGTCCAGGCCGTCGTCGTTCGACAGGACGTAGAACCATCTCCGGCGCCACCCTTGGACGGAGTCGGACTTCTTCATCTGAAAGTACGCGGTGTCACCGCGCACCTGGATTCCGAAGCCGCCCACTGGGAAGGTCAGCCCACTCTTCCCCACGTTCTTGCGAACGAGGAAGAGCGACTTCCACAATGCCTAGTGGGGCGCGACACCCAAGAAGCACTCGCAGAGCACGATGAAGCCCGCGATGCTCAAGACGCCATTGGGGGTCAGATCGTGGATCTGAACCCCATAGGCGTACAGGAGACCGCGCACGAAATCGTGCATGGGGAACCCGAAGCCTCGCGGAATGAAGTCCGCAAAGCAAACATGTTCCCCATCGCGGGGAGTGGGGAAGACTTCCTTGCCAGGGACTCGTACATGGACTTGGTCGGCAGGTGGCAGCACGCCCTGCGCGCGGAGCAGCTCCACATCGGTCTTCTTCATCGAGGACCTCTGCCAATCGCCTTCGGGTTTCTTCATCACCCCGGCGTCGTCGGCGGCGGCGGAGGAGCCAGCGGCGCTCTTCGGCTTGCCCATTGCCAAGGTCGCAAGGTGCGTGGACGGATTGCTCGGAGCTCGGGATGGCGGCGGAAATGATAGAGCGCAGGAGGAAAGAAGGCAATAATCGATTGGAGAAGATGACATCCCAAACGCCAAGACACAGTACTTATGCCTCAAGGATTGGCATCTCAACCGTCCATCGAGCAAGGGCTCCGAGCAGGAACATCCAGCCGTCCACGTGTCGCACGGAGAAACCAACCGTCACCACCAACTTCCTCCACTACGCACGAGAACCGAGGCGTCGTCATCGTGCCGCGCAAATTTCGCGCCCACTTCGGAGACGTGACAACTGCGGACCGTGGTCATCTCTGACAGCGGGGCCCGCCACGTCACGTCCCATCGGGCGCAGAGGCGTGCAACGGATCGTCGTCAATGATGTCACCAAGCCAACGGCTCCAAATTCAACCGAAGAAACTCGGAAGAGTTATTCGAGTGGTAAGCTTCAAAGCTGAAATCAACAAGGTAGGATCAGCCAATGATCCGAGCACCCGAAGAAACCATTCGAGTGGCAACGCAGTAATCTCGGGCAGCCGAATCCATCCACAAGTAAGCCAAAACAGGCCGAGTAGAAGCAAGCTTCACAAGAAGATGAAGGCAGAGTAATTCGACTGCACAGATTACTCCCATCGGGAGTGGCTGGTTCGACTGGAGAAATTCGAGTTCAAGCTCAAGATCAAGCAATCCAACGGCGCGTCCAGGAGGAAGGAGTCCTTTGTCCGCTCTACGCTTCGACCAAGCACTCGGGGGCTACTCACGTGGGGCTGACTTGCGGGTAGCCCATGATGATGCTACCTGGGCCGCGCCAAGGATGGAAAGGCCCGCAGAAGGCCCACTCGGGGTACCTCGTATCCTAGTCCAACTCGGTTAGGTCTTGTAACCTACCGTATCTATACCAACCACCCGAGACCTGGCTGCCTATAAAGCCAGGAGGGTTGCCCGTCCTAAAGGACACGATGATAACCACTACGACAAACCCTAGCGAGATCGTAATCTCGCCATTGTAATCTCTACTCGCATCAATAACCAGACAAGCAGGAGTAGGGTGTTATCCTCCGGGAGCCTGAACCTGGGTAAACCTCGCTTGTCAGCCGTCGTGATCACCTTGCACTCATCTCTCTCCCCATCAATCAACCCGGGGTGCACAACCTTGGGACTTGTCGAGTTAACACCTCGTCAAGTAACGACAAAGGAACGACTCGCTCAACCAATTCTAAGCATGCAATACGACTCGCAAAGGCCAACAGATAAACATGCAAGGGGTTATGGGTTGTGGGGATAAAGCTCTATAGGCTGCAGGATAAACATGTGATAGTATCGCAGTTCAAGAATCGATAACTAGGATAGCACAGATCAAAAGGCAAGAATGAAAACCAAACAATCGTGTAACCGGTTAGCAGAAGCTTGCCTGGCAGCTCGTGGCCTGGCACAAAAGCTGGAACCTCGGTATCGTAGGTACTCGAAGCAGGCACGTCGTCGTCTACCCAAAGAGAGCCAAACACAGACAATAGGAAACAATTATCAATACAGAGAAATGCGCAAAAAAATGTTGGTGCAATATGGTATGAGATGATTAGGTCATATTAAGCGGGGATGGAATCCCGGCAAAAGATTAGGGTGCAAGTTATTAGTGTAGCCAACAATTTAAATGTTACTTAATATAGTAGAAGTGGTGATCAAATTAATTTATAAGGAATAGGCATTAATTACTTAATTGCCCAACACATTACATATTTAGGAATTAATTGCAATTTATTTATCTTCAACTCAAATTAAATATTTATTAGCATGGCAAGATATGGTATAAAAGATATGAGCATATTAACTGGAATCAGGGCATTATATATTTATTACCCCACATATTCCATCTTCAATTAATAATTGCATTTGTTGAATTAAACTAGGCATTTGAAATAAGTGATGCAAAATGACATAAGAATGTGATATTAATGTTTATTGCATTTTTCTGATATAAAAACATATAAAGTTTATTTAATTTGGAGTTATATATTAAAAGTTATGCATTTTATAAGTGTAGGGGTGTTTCTGAAAATATCCCGGGACTTATCCGTGATGGAAACAATGACTGGAAGGGTTCAGGTGCAAAAGACACAAGCCAGGGGTTCTCGGTGCAAAAATCCAGATCCAGATCTGGATCTGGTCGAGTTGCACCGCGGCTGACCTTAGCCAGTGCGACTGACCAGCAGGACCCGCGCGCCAGCCTGGCGCTGACGGGGCGCGAGTTGCTGCGCTGGCCTGGGCTGTCGCTGACGAGCGGGCCCGGGTTGTCAGGGCGCGGGGCAAAAATTGGGGTTTTTTCCCTGCCCCGGGCGAGTCTCGACCTCGTGCGCGCGCGGTGGTTAGCACGGTGTTGTTAGCCAGCGGGTTAGAGTAGTTTAGTGATAGGATTAGGTTAAGATTTGTTTTAAACAACGAAAAGTTTCGTTCTTTGCCTCTGACAAAACTGAAGAAGAACGGGTGCTGACGAACTGAACGAAGAACAGCGCGCGGCGGAAAGAAACTCGACGCCGGCGACCTCCTGCGAGCGGCGCTGCGCGTGCGGCCGCGTGCGATGGATTCGTGCGTGACCGGGGTTCTGTTTCCGGTACTCGTTTCGAAGAAAAGGAACCCGCGGTCATCGTTTTCATGCTCGACTGGTACGGCAGGGGCGCGCCCGTGGCGTGCTCGTCGGCACAGCAGAAAGCTCCGGCGAAACGCGGTGAAATCGAAGGGAGAAGGAAGGGGTTCCGACTGCGGCTCACCGAGGGAGGTTGTTGGCGAGAGGAGGGCAGTTGCGGCGGCCGGAGGCGAGCGAACGGTGCGGGGAGGAAGCGGTGGTGCTCGGACCAGCGTTGGGGAAGACGAGGCCTGCGCGGACGTGCTCGCTGCTCCCGGGTCCAGCTCCTGGTCGACGAAGGCGGAGCAGCTCGTGGCGTAGATTGTAATGCCCCGGGATTTATCCCCTTTTGATTTGTGAGTTTTCTTTTTGCATCGACATGGCATCGCATCGCATTAATTTAATTTGTTGCATTTAAATTAAATTTCCATAATTAAATTTAAATGCATTTCAAATTAATTAAAAATGTGTTATTTTCAAATCTTTTAAAAATGTTAAAAATTACTTTATTAAATTGTCTATTGAAAACTAAAAATATTTTGTAAAGGTTTTGTATTCAAATTCCTCTTCGTTTTGGTTTTAAAAATATAATCAGAAATATTTAAACGGGAGAGAAATAAGGCCCAAAGCCCACCTAAGCCAAACCCTAAATTTCTCCCAGGAAAATTCTTTCCCACCCCCTGCCTTTTTGCAGCCACCCTCCCCTTTTTTCTAGGTTTTGCAAAATAATCTTCCCACCTCCTTTTTCCCTTTTTCCCCTCCTTCTCTTTTTCTTTTTCTTCTTTTTTTTCTTTTCTCTTCTTTCTTTCCTTTTTTTTCTCTCCTTCTCCTCCCGCATCGTCCCGCACGGGAGAAACCGAGCCAGCGCTCCCGAGCTCCTCCCGCCGGCCCGCACGCCCCACGCGCCTGCCGCCGCCGGCCTGCTCGCGCGCCTCCCGCGCCGCGCGCCCTCCGCCGCCTCCCGCCGGCCCCGCTCCCTCCCGAGCGCCGCGCCGCCCGGTCGCCTGCAGCCCTCCGCCGCAACCGCCGCGCTTCCTGAGCCGCCGCCACCCTTCTCCTCCCGCCGCCGCCACGCGTGCGCGCCGCGCCGCCGCCCCCTGCGCCATCGCTCCCCTGCTCCTCCCTCCGCCGTCGCCCTACTCCTCCCACGACGCGCGCGCCCAGCTCCGCCTCCAACCGCCGCCGCCATGACCTGCTGCCCCGGCCCCGGCACGGTGCCGCCACCTCGCCATGTCGCCTCGGCTCAGGCACGACGCCGCCACCCCCTGGAGCCTTGCCTCCTTCTCTTGTGCTCCTCCTCCTCGCCAACAACCATGGCCGCCCGCAGTCTGACGCCTCCCCGCCACGGCAGTGCCCAATAGCCTCCCCGAGCTCCTCCCTGCCACCCCGGACCCGCTGCAGCGCGCCTCCCCGACCTTGCCCGGCTGCTCCGTCCCGGTGTCCTCCCTCCGTCCGCCGCCCGCAAGGTGCTCGGTGCAATGCCCGCAAAACATCCGGTGTTGCAGTTGTTGCCCGTTTTGTCCACCCTTCGAGGTGCTGCCCGTGCGCGTGCGTGTGCTCCCTCCGGTGTCGCGTCGCCGTGACCGCCCGTGTCCGTGTCGCGGTGCCCGCCCGTGCGCGTTTCTTTCCGGTGTTCGTTGCCGTGCTCCTACGTTCTCGCGCCTGTCAACGGTGATGACTGAGTACGACTACTTCCCCGACCACTTCCACGACACCGACAAACGACGATGCCCCGGTTCAGCGACGACTACTTCCACGACGTCAACTACTTCCTCTACGGACCGCAGACGTCGGTTTTCGAACCCTACTTCACCCGATCCGACGTACAGACCCAAAACCCTAACCCTACACCTATTTTATTAAATGTCATCTATCTTGTGCATTTCGCATCATAATTACATGTGTTGCATCTCTTGGATTTGCGGGTGTAGCAAATCACCTAAATAATTCAATGTGGAATGTGTGGGGTAATAAATATATAATGCCCTATTCCATTTGATTTAATTAGAACACTCATGCCATGTGTTGCCATGTTAACCAACATTTAATATTGCTGGTAAATAAATAACTTGCACCTAAATATTAATTGTCGGGGTTGCTCTCCCGCTTAAATTGGATTACCTGCATTGTGTTGCATCTTGCCATGTCATGCATCATTCTCATATGATCATGCTGGATCTTTTGCCGTAGTTGTAAAGTGCATCTTTTACGCTTTCTAGTGTTTGTTGCTTCTTCGAGGATAAGACGTTGAGATGTGTGAGCAACGACAAGATCTGCTTCCATGCGGGATTCCAGGCAAGCAAAGTTTGCTTGTTTACCTATACATTGTCTTTCATTCCTGCCGTTGATCTCTGCTACCCTAGTTATCGATTCTTGAACTGCGATCCCATCACATGTTTATCCTGCAGCCCATACAGCTTTATCCCCACAACCTAATACCCGTTGCATGTTTATCTGTTGGCCTTGCGAGTCGTAGCGCATGCTTAGAGTTGTTTGTGCGAGTCGTCTGTTGGTCTTATGTTTCATCTGCTTAGTATGATATATTATTCTACCTTAATAAAATGTTGTATTATATTGGGCTATTATAATTAAAAGATAAGGCACCAGGCGGAAGGCCTTGCGAGGTGCTTTGTTCTGCTCAGTGTCGACCTAGGAACTGAGATTTTGTCCTCGGATCCAATTTTGAGCGCACTAACCAATTGTGGGAGGCCCTATGGAGCCCCCCTCGACTTTGAACGGATCCTCAGCTTGTCCATGTGCCGCAACTAGTTCGGGTTTTCCATTTGCTCATATCCATGTGCATGATGATGATGATTAATGAGAGGTTACATGATACGGGGGTTCATATAGGGGTGGTGCGCGCGAAGCGGACAGTTCCTACTGTGGTTTGAGCCGCATGGCGCGTGGACACAAACTAATGAGTCCGCAATTGAGATTCGGCCGGACTCTTGGCGCGGGTAACAACTCATATGGGTGGCACTTGGACTTGCTGTAGTGAAGGAATAAGTCGTGTTGAGAAGCCCTGATGCTTGCTTGGGTTGATCATGCGAGTATGGGTACAGTAGTGCACCCCTGCAGGGTATAATCTTATCGATGAGCCGTGTCCACGGTTATGGACGACTTTGGTGATGATGCTGGCTAACAAGATCTAGACAACTTACACCTAATCATTGTTAATTAATTTGACTAGTAATATAGAATTACCTTCACAATAAATTATAACTAAAACTGTTTAACGTGTGAGTTTCCCGAATTGCTTCCTCATATTTGGTTGAGGGGGTTAATTCGAGAATAGGTTATGTTTGGTGTTAGCTGTAGATGTTTATCTTATGCGCTCTCTTATCCCTCTCTGATTAGACGGAAGTTGTAGCGTGTCTCTTAGGTTGCTAGTGCTGCTGCCGCTAAGTCCACCTCCCCCATATTTTGGGAGATGGTGTAGAAAGTAGGCAAGTCGGTTTTGCTTGCCAGGGAGTGCCCTGACCCTCTTTTGGGATGTGCTTTATGTGCTGTCAACAGGTTTGAAGTCAGACGACGTTAGCTTGGGAATCCCTCCGGCTTGGCTGGGCAGGGATATGGCGCCATCGCTTATCTTCAGGACTCTTAGTCCAATTTGCATCTTATCCGTAGTCGGATACTATTTTGCTTCCGCTGTCATTTGAATCTTTGTATTGTATCATTTGTATCTTGACTCGTTCGAGTCGTTGTTGTAATTTATCTTCTGTTGTATTTGTGGATGTATCGGAACTATTATAATGTTATCACAATTCCACCCACATAATGCGCATGTTTCGGCGTGCACATTATGTCTGGTGGGCGACCTAAAATCGTTATTATGCGGATTTCGGCGGGATCGCTTAAATCTACATAGTACCTATTTTAGGGCGTCACATAGATGCTGGCGAGAAATTGAGGAAGGAGGAGGCAGGGTTCACGCGGGGGCCGAGCTTGGCGCCTCGGTCTCCATGGCGTTGGCGTGCGCGTGGGGAGCGTGCGGCGGCGGGGAGGGGGAGAATTAGGGTTAGGGTTCCTCCGGGGGCGCAGAAATAGGGGAGGGGAGAGTGGGGGCGAGCAGTTGGCGTGGGGGCGGCATGGCAGCCTCTGCCATTGCCATGCTTCGCTGGAAAGGGGAGCTCTGCTAGCTCGTCCGTACGAAGAAGGGGATTGGAGTGGGCCGGTGTGGATCGGCCGTGGGCTGAGTTGGGCCATGGTGGCCTAGCTCGGCCAGGAACTTTTATTTTTCTTCTCTTCTTATTTTTCTCTTTTTAAACATTCTGTTTTTTGTATTTTAAAAAAAACAAATAAGAGAAAAGGCATACAAAAACTTTTGAACAATTTTTACAAGTTTCAAATTAGTCATATTAATATCTTATTTGATTATTTATAAATAATTTGAAACTTCAAATGAATTTATTTTGAAAGCATTTGAATTCAAAAATAAGAATTTAAATTTGTAATTTGAATTTGATACACATAAAAAAAAAGAATGCAACCACATATGGAATGATGACATGACTATCCATTTTTATTGCACACAAAATTGGAAAGTTACTAACGGGTTGTTACACACTCCCTCCTGAGGCGCCCCCTCCACGGGGCCTAGAGTGGACGTCTCTCCAGGCCTCGGGCGCTCGCAGGCCTCTACCGAAGCTGTGGCACCCTTCACACCTGCTGCCTCGTGAAGCTTGCGACGCTTCGCAGGTACCAGATCGCTGGAAAAAGCCTGAAGGAGATTGTTCAGGAGAAGACGGAGCAGGGAAAACTAGGGAAGCCAAAAATGACCAAGTGGTGGGAATACTCACCATGAAGGGGAAGCTCCAGCATCGACCCACGACAGGCCACGAAACCGCCAGGATGTCGTGGGTTTGGCACCTGCTCCCTCCAGAGGCGTTGCCGCTTTCCTCTTGAAGGGGATGTCAGAAGGTTTCACCCCGGAGCGATCCACCATCGCCTTGTTGCGAGGCTCGCGCCTCCCTGGCGAAGCATCTGTCTCGGAGGCCGCCCCCGCCTCAGGCGCCTGCTCCTCGAATCGCGGAGGTGCAACAACAAAGGCGTCGTCATCGTCCGACAAGATGTCGCAAATCTCGTCGGTGAATGGCTCGTACCTCGCAGGGAGCGCCTCTCCTGTCGCGGCCTCCTCCTCGCCGCTCCAGGCACGGGAGGTGGATGAAGAGTCAACGCCCACGACTGCGCGCACCAGCGAAGCGACCCCCTGATCCATCGAGCCCGCCAGACCTTGAGGAGTGAAATCCGACATTCCGTCCAGGATGTCCATGCGGTCGCTCAAGGGAACCTGGTGTAGGGGAAGCACGGAGCCGGCGATTTTCCCTGGCAAGTCCAGACTGGCAAAGATGATATTAAGGATGGTGTCGACTACATCCGAGCCAAGGTCCTCTGGGTGGAGCCGCATTGGGTCGGAAGGGCCGACGTACAACTACATCGGCTCCGAGTGCGCTTGAAGGGGGGCGATGCGGCGTGCCACGAAGTCCGCCGCGATCATATGACTTGTGAGACCCTCCTCGCGGAGAAGTCTCAAGCGCCCCTCCAAGTAAGCATTGTCGGCACCACGACGAGCAGACTTGCACCAGCGGGAGTTCCTCACGGGCGGCGCTTCCGGGACATCCAGGAATGCGCAGGGCGACGGGATACTGATGAGCAGCCACTTCTGACGAAACTCGCCCACCTTCTTGAGCAGCGCCGTAATCGGTTTGTCCCCACTCCAGGACATGGGGATATATACATGCCCCATGCCGTCCGCGATGCGGAAGGAGACGCACCCCGTCCTCTCGCCACCAGCCGTGCACCGCAGCGAGTAGAAGGTCCTGAAGAGCGCGACCGAAGGGTGCACGCCTCGGAGAGGTAGGCAAAGATTGACAATATGAGGATGGAATTCGGGTGGAGATGGAGGAGTTGAATTTGGTAGAATTCGGGTGGAGATGAGGATTGACAATATGAGGATGGAACTCCAAGAAAGGCGAGTACGGCGGCACCAGCCCGGCAGTGATGGCGTGGAGGAAAATAGGGTTAAACCCTTGAGGAAATTTCCCGAACCGAGCGGCTTGGAGTTCGCTGGTTCCGTGCTCATTGGATGGCCCCGCAACAAGATGGCGGATCTTCTCGAGCGCCTGGAGATCGGTGCGCGCCCCCTCTAGTGCCACGCCCCGCACTGCCTTCATGGCCGCCGCCCGAGAAGAAGACACCACTGCGGCCTTACTTTTGCTCTTCACCGGGCCCAGCAGGGAGAACTCGGGTTTTCGGCCTGGCAAAGGTGGGAGATGCGCAGGGGAGAGCGGAGACGGAGAGCTCTGCGAAGCGGAAAATTCTGCGGGAAGAACAAGAAACAACAACGGCTCTGCGCGGCAACGCCCGGGCTTTATGTCCCCTCCAGAGAGCAGTTACCGGGACGTGGTGGGACCCCCCACGACTCACACCCTGGATCGTGCAAAGCCGTTAGCCGTCCAAGTGCCGCGTGGCTCGGGCCGGCTGGGCACTAAGGGCCCACGACGCTTCGCCTAAGCCCATGGGCTCAGTCGTGCCCATCATGGGCCCGGGGGCTACTACCGGCCCAGTGGGAACTAGGGTATCAAGAGCCCATTCTTCCCAGGCCTCGCTCGCGGGCCAGACGGACAAAACGGCTAAGGACCAGGCGACCCCGCCTGACGGGACCCTCGAGAGGCAACTCCCCTCGAGGGCCTGAAGAGGGGGCGAGGGCCTCAAGCGACCGCCTCGCCTCAGGGGATCCTCCCCGTCAAGGAATCAACCTGCCCGAGGGAGGTCCGGCAGGAATCTCCCCTCAGGCCTGAAGGGAAACGTCGTCGCCAAGGAACCCCGACAGAGCGCACGTGATCTCTGCCACGCTCGTACAGAGGCGCTCACAACCCCGTCGCTGTCCCTAGCGATAAAGCGGTCAACAAAGCTACTCCACCTGCTGCACAGCTATGAGCACCTTCTACTCTGACGATAAAGCAGGTGGACGGCGCAACCCTCCAAAGGAGATCGTCATCATGGGCTCCACCTGAGAGACTGCCCGCTCTGCGGGCGGTACAAGCGCGGTCGGCCGCCTGTCGGCCACGGCACCACCTTTATAAACAATGGACCGAGTCCAAGGACGGACGGAGCGCGGTGGACTCGTGCTCCACCCCGCGACTGGAAAGTGGGAGCCACCTTGAAGGCCAAGCCGAAGAAGAAGACCGGAGGCGCCTATAAAAGAGAGAAGACATCCATCGTAGCAAGGGTCGGCTCCTTGCGTCCAAAACACCCCTGTAAACCCTAGCAGCTCTAGTTAGGTTAGCCTCTGGCTGGAGGAGGAAGAAGATCATCACTTCCCTCCCCAGGCAAGAACTTCCTCAAGGGGGCTTCCGGCAAGCTCAATTGTACTGTAACCTCCCACGTATAATACAGACAGGCAGAAGTAGCGGTCTTGCCTCCTCACAAGGGCCGTGAACCTGGGTAAAGGACGGTGTTTTTCTTGGTCGGGTGTGCGTCTTCTTCGGGTCCGGCGAGCAACGTCGCGGAGCCACTTGAGGGTTTAGACCTCCGCGTTCAATCCCTCTCGAACTACACTTCAGGAAGTGACTACCCCCGATTCCTGGGAGTCATAATCCGACACATTCAGCCCTCGCCCGAGTCGGAGTCCATCTTCATCCCCAAGGAGCCGGGATCGGAAGCCATACCTTTGGAAGTGGAAGTCGGGAGTACTTCATTGAACTCGGGGACTTCACCGCACTGCTCCGACACGGCAAATGGCAAACCTATGGAGATAATGGCGGCTGAACCAATGGACATAGACATGCCGGTGTTCCCGGTGGGACCTGTTCCGGGATGGGCGCAACCCATCATGGCTTACATATCGGATGGCACCCTCCCAGAGAACGAGGTGGAAGCCCGGCAGATACTGCGAAGAGCCAAGGCATACACCATCATCAATCAAGAGATGTACAAAAGAACTGTCACCGAGGTGCTCCAGAGATGTGTGGAACCTCAGGAGGGCCAAGAGATGCTGTTGGAAATACACCAGGGAGAATGTGGACATCATGCATCATCTCGGCCGCTGGTGGCGAAATTATTCCGGCATGGGTTCTATTGGCTCACTGCCTTGCAGCAAGCAGAGGACATTGCCCGAAAATGTGGAGGGTGTCAGAGGTTTGCCCACATAATACATATGCCGGCATCAGCACTGAAAACAATCCCTATCACTTGGTCATTTGCAGTATGGTGCTTGGACATGGTCGGGCTGTTCAAGCCGGCAAGGGGTAATATGACACACATGCTGGTCATGGTGGACAAGTTTACCAAATGGATAGAGGTCAAACCAATCAGGAAATGTGACGGACACACCTCGGTCCAATTCTTGAAGGACATCATCTTGAGATACGGGTACCCGCACAACATCATCACAGATAATGGTACCAACTTTGGTGTGGGGGAGTTTGCTCGGTTTTGTGCGGAGAAAAGAATCCGGGTGGATGTGGTATCAGTAGCCCACCCGGAAGCAAACGAGAAAGTAGAGAGAGCAAATGCCTTGGTACTGGCCGGCATCAAAGCCCGCCTGATCGAGCCACTGTTGAGAACTCCGGGATGTTGGACAGAGGAGATACCGGCAGTGTTGTGGGGTCTCTGGACCACACCGAATAGATCTACCGGGTATACGCCATTCTTCATGGTGTATGGTTCCAAAGCGGTGATTCTAACCGACATACAGTATGATGCACCAAGGGTTACAATGCTCACAGAGACCGAAGCAAAGGAAGCCCAGGAGGATGATGTGGACTTGCTCGAGGAAGCAAGGGAATTGGAATTATCTCGGTCTGCAATTTATCAGAAGAACCTCCGTCGCCAAAGTTAAAGTAGTGTATGTCACGTGAAATAATCTTGTGACTCGACTGACGAACGCTGAAATGGTAGTCAGGAGCAAAGAGCTTCAAGCATGGGGAACACGAAAACAAACTCGGGGACTCGGAATAAGAATCCCTCCAACATGTACACTTTTTTCTAACCCGGTATTTTATTGTTATGTTTTTTATGTCGGAAATTTGGCAACTAGAACTCGTAGTTTGACCAGTAATGTATATCGTGAATGGAATTTCGTGACTAGACTGTCGAACGCCGAAATGGTAGACAAGAGCAGAAATTACCTAAGTATGGTAAACATAAAAGTAAACCCGGGGACTCGGGGCGGGATAAACCGACATAACTTGTCATTCGTTAAAATAAAAGTTGGCACAAATAGGGTACGAATTAAAAGTATATTACAGCTACACCCGGCATCTCGGGAATTTAATGTTTCTACATTTAGTATTTTTTCAGGCCAAACATAGTCATTTGGCAGCACAATCAAGGAGCAGTAGAAGAGGCTAGCTTCTCGGATTGATCAGCAGCAGGAGCAACGATAACGGTCTCCTCCGCACTGGCGGTGATGTCCGAAGCGGCCACATTCGTCTCGACTGAGGGATATCGGGTGGTGGAGGAACAACAGCATCACGGGACGGCAAGGTCTTGGTGACTCCGGCCGTCTCGGTGTCATCAGCTTCCGGTATCTCGGTGACTGCGGCCGTCTCGGCGTCATCAGCTTCCGGTATCTTGGTGACCGCGACTGTCTCAGCGTCATCTGCTGCCGGTATCTCGCCATCCGCAGACCCGGTATCCCCCGTCTCGCCATCATGTTCGTAGTCTGACTCAGAGTCAGACAGAATGAGACTCGTGATAAAGGGGCCGGAGTCAGCCCAGCCGACGAGGCGGTGAGCAGTCTCTTGGCGTAGACGGATCTTTGCCGGATCGGTGTACCACTCCGAGACGACGCGCAAGCTCTTGATCACTTCAAGATCAAGCCCTTCGTACCAACTCAGCACATGTTTCAGTGCTTGGTCAGCACCAGCGCGGGCACCGGAACGCTTCCAGGCATGAAGCCGATTACCGGCATCCTGAAGTGCGGTGGCCAGTTCGGTGACAGAAAGGTTGCCAGTAACACCACGCCACAGGGCAACGTGAGCATGGACGGCCGCGCTTAGGAGCTCGGTGCCGATCGACCGGAGAGGTACCATCCGGGCCTTCAAGGCGCTGAGATGGTCATCGATGTCCCATGAGTCCGAGACAGGACCCTTTCCGGCTCGCTTCTCCCGGGCGGCAGGGATCGCGAGGATAGCGGCTTCTCGGGAATGCTCGAAGTGTCCTTTAGAAAGACGAACTGTCACATGGACAAGCCATGAGGCGATATCGGCAAAAAGAGGAAGGCGAAAAAAGGGAACTCGGTGAACTTACTGTTCATATCCCGGTTTAGACCGGTGAGCTCGGCCAGCCAAGCATCGTGCTTCGACCGGAGAAGGGCCAACTCGGTCTCGGCAAGGTGCGCGCGCGCCTCGGATTGGTCCAAGGTTTCCTTCTGCTTCTTGGTAGCGTCCACAAAACGTGTCTTTAAGTCTGCAGCTGCGGACTTGGCCTTCTCCAGCTCGGCGTTTAGCCGCGCGATCTCGGATTTAGCGTCAGATAAGGCAGATTTTTGATCTACCGAAATCTTTCGCGCGGCATCCCGCTCCTCCTGAAGTCGCTCCTCTGACCTCTTGGACTGACCGAAGTCAGCAAGAAGCCGGTGGAAGACGCTGCTGCGTTTTTTGCTGCAATCCTACGGCAAAAGTAATCCGATATCAGTCTCGGGAAGGATTTCGAGAACTCGGAGTTTTTCGGGATCCGCGTTCGTTGACCGACTCGGTCGGGAGGATCTCGGGGACTCGAAATTAAAAACTTGTTCTTTTTCTAAGATTGGTGCCTAGTGGTCTGCTTCTGAGTGGAGTCTACAGCACTAAGCACCAATCTCGGGGACTAGTGGTCATGGAAGAAAGATAACTTACATCAACAACCCGGGTAACGTCCAGGACAACCACCTGGAGAGCGTGGAAGGCTGGAGCGCTGCGGCTCGGGCCAGCAGCGTGCAAGTCTCCCACGATCTCGGAGCCGTCGGCGGCAATCCAGGCTTGGTTGTAATCTTCAACAGCACGTAAGCCGGTTGCGGTGGATGCACCCGCCGCGGCAACCTCCCGAGATCCTGAGGACATAAAGGTGCTTAAGGACGCTCGCAGGGCCTGCAACGCAGCTGTGGGGATCTCGACAGGAGGTGGTGGTAGCCCGGAATGCTTACCCTGAGCAGAAGAACCTTGCTTCAGAACCAAGTCCTGAGAAGAGGACTTCGGAGGAGCGATGGGTTTGGCGACGACGCTTTTCTGACTTGAACCCTGGCTGCGCTGCTTCCCGGATTGGAGATCCGCTTGTCGCGTAGGCTGGGTGCTAGACTGCTTCGGCGGCGGGGTTTTGCGTGGAGCTAGGCGGGTAGAGGCACGCGTTACAACCTGCCGTGGAGGACTCGGCACATCAGCTTCAAGAGGCAGAGACAACCCTCGCCCCGGAGTAGCCGGAAAGACGACGTCCTCGGTCGCTGCAGTGGGCTTAGCCGGGACCTCGGTCACCGCGGGATGGACAACCGGAGTCCCAGCACCTGTAGAGGTGCGAGGAGTCGCGACTTCGGTCAGCACAAGACCGAATGCAGGATGATCGGCGTCCTGCGCTTGACGCTGAGGTGGAGAAGAGGCAGCCCGGGATGGATTAGGAGATCGGGACCCCGGAGGACGGGAACCCGCGGACGGCGGAACGTCGAGAGCCGCTCTGTAATGGACATGTCAGAAAGGACCTCGGGAGAAACCAAGATAAAAAAACTTGAGGCGAGAAGATCATACCCGGAGGACACGGTGGGAGGACCTCTCCTCCGCCGGGGAGCCTTGTCGCCCGACTGCTTGGTGGTCTTGCTGTTCTTGGTGGAGACACCCGAACCACCGGCATGGGCGGTCTCGGATCCCGCACGTTTGCGGGTCTCGGCGCGCTTCATCGCGGCCGCTGGTCCCGGAACCACTGGCGGGGCGCAGTTGAGAGGACGAGCATCAATCACATCAAGTATTTGACAATCATCATCATCGTCGTCAGATTCGATGGGGATAGCCTCTGGAGTTGAAGGCTTACCCGGAGCAGCAGCGCGGGCTAGAGGAATCGAGAGGTGATCCTCGCCGTCGGGATCCTCGGCCGGCATCTTCCTCGGCACCGGGAAGTCCTCCGCGAAGTTACCCTCGGCATGCATCGCGTCTTCTTCTATCTGTCGCTCGAACAACTGCAGCAAGAAGAGGAGATCAATACATAACGGCTATGTCGATTTCCTGCGGAACTCGGTTAAAAACGGAAGTCGGAGAAAAGCAAGCACAAGCACCTCCTCTAGTGGTTCCTTGCGGGTACCGGCGCATAGTCCCCACTTACAATCCTCTGGCATCTTCGTTCGAGCGATAGCTCAAACGCGGCGCCAAACCGCGGCCTTGTCCAGTGGAAAGATACTGGTCCGGGTGGGATCATATAACCCACTCATATAGCATATCTTGTGTACTCGGGATTGGAGAGGGCAAACTCGGCGGATGATGAAGCAGCGCAGGAGGTCATCGGACGTCAGATCGCTCACGAGGACGCCTAAGACGTCGTTCATGCTCTCGACCTCCTCGGAGTCTGGGAGCTTGTTCCAAAGCTCGAACTCGCGGGGAGGACCCATGACGAACTCGGGCAGATTAATGAAATCTGGAGCGGAGGAACTGGGAGAGTCTCCCGAGGCCACTTCTGGCAGGATTCCAGTCCCTGAACCTGGGGGAATCTGGACTCGCTCCGGGGAATGATGGTCGCCCCCCCCCCCTCCCCCGGCAGTCGACGAGATCTTTGACCTTCTTGTCCGGGTTGGGGATGACTTGCCGGCGGAGAAGGAAGTATTTTGCCCAAAGTTCCACGAACGGCCAGACGCCGAGATACCCTTCCGCGTACGTAGCGCAGCAGGAAAGCATCATATGGCATTGGCAGGGAGATGGTGCGGTCGAAGGTCGTAGGTGTCGAGGAAATCACGGAAGAATGGGCTAGCCGGGAGCCCGAACCCACGCTCGAAGTGCATGAGGAACACTACGTGCTCCCCGGGTTGTGGTTCTGGCTCAACCTCACCCCTCGGAAGTCGGCTCTCGACCTGCGGCGGGATTCGGTGTGTTCGGTATAGCCAATCGAGATCCCCCTGATGGGTCTCGGAGCCGTCCCAGCATCCTCTGATACTCTCGTCGCCCATCTCGGAGGGCCCGGCAGACATATCAGAGAAATTCTGCAGGCGAAGTACCAATTAGCCGGGTTAGTATTTCGGTAACGGAAGACCCCGGGTTAGAAACTGCTACCGCCAACCGGATTCCTAGCGAACATATACACCGTAGCAAAACAAACGGGATTTCATCGAGGCAAACATACTAGTTCAACGTGCAAAGTTTGGGCAGTGGGGATGAAGGCGAGAGCAGAGCCAACATCACCATTTGCGACGCACAGCATGGACAAATCCTACCCAGTGCATTAAGGTAAAGATCTACCGAGCCAAATAAGTGGGTAGTTCGTGGAGGTTCGGAAGAACTCACGAACAAAACACGAAGCGTCGCCGGGATTGAAGAAGTTCACCGGAGGGACTGGGGGCACTCACCGGAGGAGAAGATGGCACCGAGGCACGAGACTGTCGCGGACCGATGGTGGAGGCGGAGAGCTCCGGCGGCGGGCTGCGGCAGCGATGCTCGGCTTCGGGCGCGACTGCGGCGGACCGCTCGGGACGGTTGCGGGGAAAGAGGGGAGATTGGGGAAGAAGAAGAAGGGACCGTTCCGATCCCCTATTTATGGGGAACTCCGGAACGGTTCCCGACTTTCCCGCCCACGATCTCTCAAATCGTGGGTGGGATCGGGCTGTGCCAAATCCGACACGTGCCTGCACGCGGAGCGATTCTCACAGCCACACCCCAGGCCACACGAACCCGAGCAGCGTCGCACTAAGTCAAGAAGCACTCGAGTGTCTTTCTGTTATGACAAGACCCCGGGTGGGACCCCCTGGCAGAGGAACTTTTGTCAAGCACAAGAAGCGAGGTGCGGGTTGTTATGCCCTGATCCGGGTAAGGGTCGGGACAGTCTCCTTCCCCGGATAGACCTTCCCGGGCGAACTGATCTAGGGAGAAAAAGGTGTCAGAAAAAGTCATCCCGCTCCCAAGGGCCAAAGTTGTTTTTGACTGCTTGGTTGGTTTTCTTCTTAAAGTTGATCCTGTACATCAACTTAAGTCGTTGTACAACACCAGCTTCGGGGACTAGTGTCGGGGGTTGCCCCCCGGGTAGGGCAGATCCCGGTACGGATCTGCGGTATGGCAACAGTAATTGACCTGTGGGCGCGAGCAAGGGTCATCCTCTGATGCACCGAAGGGGCAACTTGACCTTTCGAAGGTGTTTGGGCCCAAGATGTCTCTTGGAGGGTGCAAGGGTCATCCCTAAGAGCTATAAATAGCCCCCCAGGCCGTAAGGACGGCATAAGCACCAGCGGATGGTCTCTCTAAGAACTAGCTTCTCGAAGATGTCTTTGGGAACAGCCTAAGACATCTTCGGGAGGCTAGGCCTAGAGATACTCATCTTAAACTGTACTCCGGGGCAGGGCTGGAACTCGGACGCAGCCGGGAAGGTTCTCGGGCTTCTCGATATGTCGGAATCCCCCGATAAGATCCTGGGTAGTTGAGAATCCGGATAAACCAGATAGGCTCCCCGGGTAGATACTTACCGACTCACTTATCTCGGTCCTGGCAAGCTATCTTTGATGGACAGGAAGGACGTGCCGAACTGAACAAGGAGGAGACCGACATGGGGGCATGTCGGTTGGAAGTCAGAGATCCAGTGCAGGTTTTCTGCCTGGCACGGGGGGAAGTCCCATTCCTCCTGACACGGAAGCATGGTCACCTCCCGTCTGGCACGGGAGCGTGTCAGCCGGTACGATGACGCTACGATAAGATCGGACAGACCTAGCCCGGCATTCCGGAAAAGGCTACTAGGCATGGGCGAAGACATGTCTTGTCTCTGACAAGGGGACAATGATGATCCAGGACGGTGCCTGCAGTCCTTGCTGGAATGATGACGACAGGGCTATGCCGGGTAGCTCGGCGGCTAGGTCGCACTAGCAGTGTCGACATAACCGTTAGGCCTGTCCGGTGGGGCCATGTCGGATTAGGGTTTCCGTCCCTCCTGGCCGGAACTCTATAAAAGGCGCCATAACTGCTTCGGTGGGAGTAGGGACCAACTTGAGGGCCAAAACTATAGTCTCATTTACTCCTAGTGCATTTACTTCCTCCTCCTCTCTAGTTCATCTAGTTCATCACCAAAACAGGTGAAGGAACATGTGGTAGATCTTGTGACACACTTATATTGAGAGGGAAGGCAGGAGTAGGGGTGTTACCTCCCCACGAGGGCCCCGAACCTGGGTATATCGTGTGTGTGGCTTTGCCTTCGTGCATTTATTTGTGTTTGCTAGATCTTGTGGTGTGTCCTTCGGTGTAGTATTGTGTTCTTCGGTGATCTTGTTATTTCCGGCATCACCTACCGTGTGAGTTCTTTAGCTCGCAAGCCCTCCCCGGATCCACCAGCGTCCATCGGCCCCGCACGTTACCATCCTATGGCATCTGCCGTGACACCACCACGACAGTTATACCTCTATGTGGCAGCAACAAACAGGGTAGTCAGCACAATACTTGTAGTCGAGCGCATGGAAGAAGGAAAAGGTCAGAGTATGCAAAGACCAGTCTACTGCATCAGCGAGGTGTTATCCCTATCAAAGCAAAGATATCCACACTTCCAGAAGCTAGCTTATGCAGTATTCATAACAACAAGAAAGCTACGACACTACTTCACATAGCACCCAATAACGGTGATCAGCAAATCAGCAATTGGAGACATACTAACCAATCCAGACGCAACAGGGCGGATCACCAAATGGCTTATCGAGATGGGACCACTCGGAATAACATATGACCACCCAAAAGCCATCAAAGCTCAAGTGCTACCAGATTTCACAACAAAGTGGATTGAGTCACAACTACCAGGAACACCGGACATATCCAATTCATGGACAATGTATTTCGATGGATCCAAGAAAAACGAAGGGGCAGGAGCAGGGGTAGTACTAATATCCCCAAAAGGAGACAAGCTGAAATACGTACTCCAAATAGATTTCCCAACACCATCCAATAACGAAGCCGAATACGAAGGTCTAATACATGGCATACGAATGGCCAAGGCTTCGGGATGCACTCCACTGATGATATACGGCGACTCAAACCTGGTGGTACAGCAAACAATGAAGGCTTGTGATGCCATAGCGAATAATATGATCGCGTATCGCGACTTATATAACACATTGGAAGGACACTTCAACGGTTGCGAGTTACGGCATATTGGACGAGAAAGCAATGAGGAAGCAGACATACTAGCCAACATTGGGTCGACTAAAGCACAAGTCCCACCGGGTGCCTTTCTAGAATGCATCACGCACAGATCTATCCCCAAAAAACGATCAACGACAAATTCAAAAGAATCTACGACACGTAACTCACCTATCACACTGGACCCAGTAGTCAAAGTCCTCTTATGCCAAGGCGATCACGTGACTCCATCCTGGACTGAGCCAATTCTAGCATATATGCTTCGAGAAGAACTACCAGACGATACAGCAGAAGCCAGAAGGATTACTCGAAGGGAAAATGCATACATCATTATCAACGGTGAACTCTACAAGTGAAACACTTCAGGCGTTTTCCAAAGGTGCATAGATTTTGAGGATGGCAAAACTATACTCCGTGACATTTATGCAGGAACTTGCGGACATCGTCAGCACTCAAGACCATACCATTAACATGGACGTTCGCCCAATGGGGGCTCGATATGGTAGGACCACTCAAAAAGTCATCACCCGGAGGACATACACACCTGCTGGTCGCAGTTGACAAGTTCACAAAGTGGATCGAAGCAATCCCAATTGCAAGTTCGACAGCAACAACAGCGGTCAAGTTCATAAAGTCCATAGTCTATCGCTTTGGGGTTCCAAACAGCATCATCACAGACAATGGCACAAACTTCACGGCGGAAGAATTCCAGACCTTTTGCAAAGAATGGGATATTACACTCAACTACGCATCAGTAGCTCATCCGCAGTCTAATGGACAGGTCGAAAAAGCAAACAGACTCGTATGTGCAGGCATCAAGAAAAGACTACTAGTTCCACTCAAAAGAGCCGCAGGTGCCTGGGTCGAGGAGTTACTAGCAGTACTTTGGAGTCTTCGCACAACCCCAAACGCGTCGACTCAATTCACTCCATTCTTTATGGTCTATGGAGCAGAGACAGTAGTGCCACCAGAAATAAAGTTCGGTGCGCCAAGAATAGAAGCCTACGAAGAAGAAGAAGCAAAAGTATCACAAGAAGACGCTTTGGATGTACTTGACGAAGCACGCGACACGGCTTTGGCTCGCACAGGTGTTTACCAGCAGGACCTGAGAAACTATCACAGTCGACGTCTCCGACCAAGAGCTTTCATAGTAGGCGACTTAGTGATGCGACTATAACAGAAGAAAGTTCACAAGCTCGCGTCACCATGGGAAGGGCCATTCATAGTCACTGAGGTCATCTAAGGAGGAGCCTATCGATTGAAGCACGCACAAACGGGAGAGCTATCACACAACCCATGGAATGTGGCGCACTTGCGTCATTTTTCTGCATAAGTCTCTCGACAAATCATTGTAAAAGTCGTCGTAGATTTCAGACGCGATCTTTTCCTTACCAGGGTACCCACGGGAACTGGAAGGTTTTTAAAGAGGCGGTCTACGGGACAAATATTCTCAATAAATGAGGTTTTGCTATGATATCTTAGCCACACAAACCAACCCGATGGTCTAATCGCATCACCCAACCGATAGGCTCGGTGTCTGGGTCTTACTATAAGATCACAATCACATACACCCACCCGATAGGCTCGAGGGATGGGTCTTACTTAAAGATCATACTCACAAACACCCACCCGGTAAACTTGAGGGCTGAAGCTCGATAATATTGCATAATCGCATAAACCTACTCGACGGGATCAAGAATTGGGCCTTAAGGAAGACAAGAAAGCTAGTAAAGCTCGACCAGGTCACAAAAAACAGAAAGCAAGTAAAGGCATTATACTTTACGGCGTCTTATAGTACCACAAGGAGTTCAGTCGATTACAAAAGAGCAGTCACTCGCGAGCTGCCATCTTAGCCTTGCCACCATGAGACTGACGCTCAGTGGGCACGGCAGCCTGACGACACTCTCCGGTGCAAATGCTGACCTTGGCAAGACGAGCAGCCGCATCCGAGATTCCCCGAAAGGACGAAGGTTTCCCGTCGGACTTCTTCGGGTAATCTGATAAAGAAGCCTCATAATCAGCCTCGACGCCATTTGGCAGCAACAGCTTCAGAGTAATTTCCGAGCCACGGACTGTCAAATTACGTGCCCACTGAGTAAGGGCCGTGGTGCCAGGTCCAAGAACCTTGGAAAACTCCTCCGCAGTAGAAGGAGTGGCAATCCCGGGCAAAGCCTCTGCAAAAACATCATTTAGTGTCTGAATAGACACGTCCAGAGAACGCCGAGTGTTATCCAATTTTTCACGAGAACGGATTTGAGAATCATGAAGTTTCTTCTCCAATTGAGCCACTCGATCTTCAAGGGAAATTTTTCTTCTGCAAAGTAACATAGCATGTGAAGGTCGTGCCAAAGATAGTTCAAGAATCAAAACAAGCGAAAAGGTAGGGCCCTACGACTAATCTGCTTCAAGGAGGAACGCAGGCGGGTCTTTTCTTCTTCCGCATTCACAAAGGCTTGCCCAACGGCGACCAAGCCGCTTACAGCAGGCTACAAAGGGAACGGGAAATATCCAATCGAGTCAGAGGAGAATAACGAACGAATAGAAGAAGATAAGTACAGGAAAGAGTGGGAAGATGTACATGATCAACCCAAGAGGAAGAGGCGGAGGACAACGGCTCGACGACCTTAGCAGGAGGACAGGAACGATCTTGTCTGACAAAGAAGTTGTTCAAATAATCCAACAACGGAGCAATAAAGCACACAAAAGAAAGTTGAAGAAAGAAACTTACTTCTCTACATCCGCCTCAGCAGAAGAAGTCGCAACAACCAAGGATGGGTCCGCATCATCAGGGTCAACATCACCAAGTCGGCGTAGTCGACGACACTTCATCGCGGGTGCAATAACCGGATCAGTCGCCATCAGGCACAAAGGAGCCTCCTCAGCAGCCTTCGCCTCAGAAGCAATCCCGTCATATGTGAGACGAGAGACTCCAACTGCATCAACCACAAAAGGATGAATCTTCTCTGTTGTGGAACCATGCTCGGGTAGCAGCAGCATAGAGGTAACGACTGGTGATCCCTGAGCACAGTATAAGAAAAGCAGGTCAGTCAAGCACATGTGGAAGAAGATACTAGTAACCAAGAAGACAAATAAAAGGAGGAGCAAGCAACAAATCAAAAAATACCTTGGGAATAGGAGTCCCAAGGCCATAAGGGAACACAGAGAAGTCGAAAGAAGCAATATCAACATGCGAGGTTCTAGTGATTTGTTTCACATAACCATGAAATTCATTGCCTGACAACTCAGTTACGCTCATACGAGTGACGTCAAGAGATCCCTCATATCACCATAAAGGGTGCGCTCGTCGTCGCAATGGCCAGACTCGGCGCCACACATAAGTACTGACTAACTGGATCCATGTGATGCCTTTGCACAACTCTTGGACCCTAAGCATAAGAGAAGAGGCTTCTTCTTCTTCCGCAGTCGACAAGTCATGATCCCAGGACGCCAACATTGTGGGAGGGGTAGTCAAGAAAGCTGGCAGTAGACTTTGGTCGACTAGCACATAAAACCATTTCTTACTCTATTTCTAGAAAGGCCCGGCTGACGTCACATCAAAATACCGACAGCCGTCGCGTACTTCAATACAGAAACCCCCAGTCGACAAAGGGCGACCGTCACAATAGAGTAAACTCACCTGGAAGATATGTTTCCAGAGAGCCCAGCTGGGGTGCACTCCAAGAAACACTCGCATAAAACAACAAAACAGGAGATATGCAAAACACCAGGGGGGTTTAGGTCGTGCATATAAATTCCATAGGTAAAAACAAATCCCCGGACGAAATTCAAATCCACGAGGAAGAAAGTCCACAAAGAAAACTCGTTCTCCAGAAAGAGGCATGGGAAGTACCTCTGTATGGATCGGGGACCGAGCAGCAACAACCTCAGCTGGAGACAAAATCCCTGCCTGGCGGAAATCTTCCAATTTTTTCTCGGTGACGATGGATTTGACCCAATCGTCGAGGATCTTATTCGCCACAGAGGCAGAGGTAGCAACATAATCAACATAAATCTTTTTCTTCGGGGACTGGTTCGGGGAAGAAGAATCAGTGGTGGAGGAGATCTTGGTCAGAGACGACATGGTGGAAGAAAAGCACAGGGAAGGCAAAGGGGTCAAAGAGGAGCGTGAGGAAGAAGATGAAGCAGAAACGGCGGAGAACAAATGGCAAGGTAAAATTACACATAGTAGAAGATCCTGTATTTACGGTGCATACAACCATTCATCACAACCTCCGAGCAAAAGTCACCACAACACGTGGAAAAATCAAAGAGCGCTCACCGTGAGCCACATAGCCCACTACATGCGCAGATCGAGGAAATCATCATCACGTCGACGACAATCTCGCCACGTCAGATCAAATCAGAACTGAACAGACGTCCACAACGGTCAAAGAGAGGGGCCCACTATGCGACGTCCCATCAGAGGGCTATTCGCACGCCAAGGATGTCACACATGACATCATTCTAGACGAACAAAAAACGGGCGTTGTACCACGACTGACAAAAAGGAGAAGCTCAAAAGCAAAACGACAAGAATGAAAAAGAGTCGAGTGGGAAACTCCCATCGGGAGAAGGTAAAAAAGAATTCGACTAGTAAAAGCATAAAATTGAGATTATCCTCTACTGCAATCAATAAAGCACAATCTCGGGGGCTACTCCCATCGGGAGCACTGTCATGCACCCGATAGAATCAAAAGACACTCAAAACATAAAAATTCCCAAGTGAAAATTAGTCGATAGAGTACCTCGGATGCTGTATACGAGAAATACAAAGGTAAGACCCATTGATCAGTCGAAAGGGCCGAGGATCACTCCAACACTGTTTTAATCCTGGACATTTCCGTGTCAACAGATACGATGAAAATCCTGGCGGACGCGCTTGGTAGCAAATTAAAACTACAGAACAATATTAGTAAGACCATCGACTGGCCTGAGGTGTGTTTGTCCAGTATGTTTCGGGTTCGAGCCCAAGGACTTGAAACCTGACTGAAGGCTAGTAAGGTTTTGCCCAAGTGCAGTTAACTGGTTTCGACTAATCGAGTAAATCCAGGCCTACTCAGTCGAAATCCTTTGTCAAAATTCATAAAAGACAAAAATACCATGTCAAAAGCATAAAACATGAGACGTGCACTATGTGATGAGTCCATGATTTATTCTCTGAATTAGCCAAGCACGCGTGTGACGCCCGAAAATCGGTACTATGTAGATTTAAGCGCTCCCGCCGAAATCCGCATAATAACGATTTTAGGTCGCCCACCAGACATAATGTGCACGCCGAAACAGGCGCATTATGTGGGTGGAATTGTGATAACATTACAACAGTTCCGATACATCCACAAGTACAACAGAAGATATAATTACAACAACGACTCGAACGAGTCAAGATAAAAATGATACTATACAAAGATTCAAATGACAGCGGAAGCAAAAATAGTATCCGTCTACGGATAAGATGCAAATTGGACTAAGAGTCCTGAAGATAAGCAATGGCGCCATATCCCTGCCCAGCCAAGCCGGAGGGATTAACAAGCTAAAGTCGTCAGACTTCAAACCTGTTAACTGCACATAAAGCACATCCCAAAAGAGGGTTAGGGCACTCCCTGGCAAGCAAAACCGACTTGCCTACTTTCTACACCATCTCCCAAAATATAGGGGAGGTGGACTTAGCGGCAGCAGCACTAGCAACCTAAAGATACACGCTACAACTTCCGTCTAATCAGAGAGGGATAAGAGAGCGCATAAGATAAACATCTAGTACTAACACCAATCATAACCCATTCTCGGATTAACCCCCTCAACCAAATATGAGGAAGCAATTCGGGAATACTCACACAGTGAACAAATTTTAGTTACCAGTTATCGTGAAAGTAATTCTATATTACTAGTCAGGTTAGTTAACAATGATTAGGTGTAAGTTGTCTATGATCTTGTTAGCCAGCATCATCACCAAGTCGTCCATAACCGTGGACACGGCTCATCGATAAGATTATACCCTGCAGGGGTGCACTACTGGACCCGTACTCGTTCAATCAACCCCAAAAGCAAAGCCAGAAACTAGGGCATCTCAACACGGCAAATCTCTTCTCTACAACCCATCCAGGGAACCGCATGATTGTGTGCACGGCTAATCAGGTCCAGTGCCCGCGGGATACGACCTTCATAGCACTCTAAGAACGTGCCACCCTATATGAGAATCGACTACTCCATCATCATGAGATCGTTAGGTAACCATATGGATGCATCAAATGGAAAGCCCGAAGTACTTGCGGCGCCCTGGATAAGGAGCTGATTAGATCGAAGCCGCGGGGGGCTCCATAGGGCCTCCCACAAGCGGTTAGTGCGCTCAAAATTGGATCCGAGGACAAGAACTGAGTTCCTAGGTCGGCACTTAGCAGAACAAAGCACCTCGCAAGGCCTTCCGCCGGTGCCTTATCTTTTAATTACAATACCCCAATATAATACAACATTTTATTAAGGTAGAATAACCTATCATGCTAAGCAGGTTAAATAAAATAAGACATACGGACGACTCGCACAAACAACTCTAAGCATGCGCTACGACTCGCAAGGCCAACAGATAAACATGCAACAGGTATTAGGATGTGGGGATAAAGCTGTATGGGCTGCAGGATAAACATATGATGGGATCACAGTTGAAGAATCGATAACTAAGGTAGCAGAGATCAACGGCAGGAATGAAAAACAATGTATAGGTAAATAAGCAAACTTTGCTTGCCTGGAATCCCGCATGGAAGCAGATCTTGTCGTTGCTCACACATCTCAACGTCTTATCCGCGAAGAAGCAACAAACACTGGAAAGCGCAAAAGATGTATTTTACAACTACGGCAAAAGATTCAGCATGATCATACGAGAATGATGCATGGCATAGCAAGATGCAATACAATGCAGGTAATCCAAATTAAGCGGGAAAACAATCCCGACAATTAATATTTAGGTGCAAGTTATTTATTTACCAGCAATATTAAATGTTGGTTAGCATGGCAACACATGGCATGGGAGATCTAATTAAATTAAATGGAATAGGGCATTATATATTTATTACCCCTAACATTCCATATTTAATTATTTAGTTGCAATTAACAAATTACACTAAGCAATTAAAATAACAGATGTAAAATGGCATACAAATGGCATATCAATATTCCTTGCATTTTTTTTATAATAGTACATATAAAGATTATTTAATTTGGAGTTATAGAATTAAAGTTATTAAGAAAACAAGATTAGGGGTGTTTCTGAAAAATGGCAGGGACCTGTTGGTGATAGAAAACTTATCAGTGAGGTTCTCGGGCAAAAACAGAAAGACAGGGGGCTCGGGTGTAAGAATCCCAACACAGCTCTCACTGACGGGTGGGACCCAGCTGTCAGTGAGAGCAAAGAAAATAAAAAGTGTGCCATTTATTCACCAAGGCACAGGTGGGATTCGAACTCGGCATCTCGGGCGAGGGAAGTGGGTTTGGCTGCGCTAGCCACAAGGACCGAGCTGTGGTGTTGAAGTAAACAGAGAACGTGTGGATATAAACCAACCCAGCGACGTTTAACTGAAACAAGTTTCAGACTTGCAGGTGCAGGGCGACGCGGACGGACGGGGACGGACGCCGGCGTCGATCCGTGCGGGGTTGCGCGTCCAGGGAGAGGGTGCAGGTGCGGCGCGGTTGCTGGTGTGTGTGCAGGTGGTGCTGGGAAGGAGCAGTGGAGGGGACGAGGTCCAGAGGCAAGAAAAACAGAGCAGGTTTTCTCGACGCGGCCATGGCGAACGGGCAGAGGAGCGGATGGAGGATTCGTGGACAAATTCGTCTGCTACGACACGGATTCGGATAAAGAACTAGGGGAATCGAACCGGTGGCTCACTGTGGGGGTTCTCGGGGTAGTTTTCTTGCCGGGGACGTCCGGAGTTGACGAATTCCGGCGGCGGGCGTCGCCGGTGCCGAAGAAGACGGAGACCATCTCGTCGCGCTGGGAGCGTCCCTGCTCGATTCGTTCGGGGAGGATGTCGAGGACGTCGAGGCGCGGGTCTTGGGCCTCCTTTCAGTCCTTCGACGACGCCGGTGATGCGGGGCGACGGTGAGGAGGCTCGGTGATGGGTGGTTGGAGCAGGAAACCGAGGGGAAAAATCGAGGGAGGAGATGGTGGCGGCGCAAGGAGGGAGAGGGAGGAGGAGATGCGGCTAGGGTTTGGAGAAGGCTCGGTGGCTTGCTTTAAGGAGAGGGGAAAGGGGAGGGAGCAGGTGCACATGGTGGGGGGAGACCATGGCGCTTTTTCTCCTCTGTCTCCGTACAGAGGTAGGGGAAAAGGAGGATGGGCTTGAGTGGAGATGGCCACAGGAGATGGGCTGGGTTCGGCCCAGGTAAGTATTTTTTTCTCCCTGTGATTTTTCTTTTAAATCTTTTTCTGTTTTTGTATTTCTAAAACTAACTAGAAAAGAATTTTGAATAAAGAATCTTTACAAAATAGTTTTAGTTTAAAATAGGCAATTTAATAAACTAGTTTTTATAATATTTGCAAAAGATTTAAAAATACACATTTTAATTAACTTGAAAAGCATTTGAATTTAATTGTGGGAAAATAATTTAAATGGAGTTGAATTTAAATGCAAAAATTTAAATTCAAGGTTGACAAATAAAAATGATGCATGATGATGTCATGTTGATGCAAAAAGAAAAACAAACAAAAAAAATCTAATTGGGGATAAAAACCCGGGGCGTTACAACGCGGGGGCTAATGAAAAGGTTATACCAATCGGGCACCCCTTCGTGTGGGTACCTGGTGCACGTAATGAGCATAGCCCAATTATCAATAGGCTGAAGAAGCCCAACAAGCGAATCCAAGTCAAAGACATATTCCATAGATAGCATAGTCAGTAGTACTTTCCATAAATGTAGTCCTAGTCGGTCACGACCCGAGACCTGTACCCCAATAAAAAGGACAGGAGGGTGGCCGATCAAGGACACGCCCAACCAGAATCACAAAACACTAGCAAGATAGACATCTTGCTAGACCTCTGTACTCGCCGCATATACACAATCAATAACAGACAATCAGGAGTAAGGGTTTTACCTCACTCGAGGGCCCCGAACCTGGGTAATTCCAGCTTGTCAGCCGACGAATCTACCAACACCAAGCGTTCTCTACCTCATAAACTCTTACCCTAGGCTTGAAACCATGGGTATTGATGGGGACATCCCTCTTCACCGACCCCATCGGTTAAAGTAGCTTGACTAGAGGGAAATGAGCGTTTGGGCGATATGAGAGCAAACCAGGGCACAAACCAGACAAACAACGCGGGTATGGCACAGACCGATAAAACTTATCTAACCATGGCACAAAACCAATTGACCCTTGGAAAAAATACTTTTATATACATCATCTTGAATAAGCACTCTAATGTCTTAGTCATGATGTGCATAAATACTTGGAGAAAATACTAAGTCTATTCTTCAAGGTGATCAACAATTATTAACAACTCTTTCTAAATTGGATATTCACTGTAGTGAGAGAGACAGACACCCGGCCAACCACTTATGTTGTGGAACATATCTCATGTACGTGGACATGTAAGGTTAGTCTCCAGGCCACTTCATCTGTAGCATACCTGCACTTTAAATAAGACAGATACCTGTGTATAGTGCAAATCCCTGGATCGATTCGTTTGCAAACACAGTTTATGATGTAATATCACAACAAAGTATCAATTTTATTACATCGATGATCCAGACTTACAAAATATTCAGTACAAGTTGAAAAGCTTAAAGCTAGCTTTGAAAGAGTAAACATCGGAAATACAATAGCAGTGAGTCTCCATCATCTTCATGTTGCCACAGGTGAAAACATGTTGGTTGCAGACTCGAAACCTTTAAACGAAACCTCACTCGTCATCTGACCAATCTGCAATAAGAAAAATATTGCAACAACGTGGGTCAGATTCCATTAAAAATGGAGTCTGGCAAATGACACTATGGTGGACACTTATTGGAATAACTCTAATAACCTATATGCTTATTTGGCTGGTGGAGTTCAAGGCTATTCTGCATAAAGCCAATTTTTCCTAACTCTTTGGAAAACACTTTTCTTCTATTCGAGACATTCGTGGCATGAATACCACTGTCTCATTCTACCCTTGTTCACCCATCAAGTTTTAATTTTGAAGTTGGAATGGTGGAATCCTCCGTTGACGTCCGTGATCAGCTGCTCAAATTGTCCGTATCGGGGACACGGCTAACTACTTAGTTTTACACTCTGCAGAGGTTGTGCACGTTCACCATTGTAACCATTCAACCGAAACTATCCCTTACACACTTAAAGTGATAAGGAAAAGGAGAAGAATGAGACGAGATCTTTCAGAAGCATTTTCCCTCCCACTCTGGCTTGACCCGTTCCACCTAACATCCCCCTACATCTGCTTGTCAAGCCGGAGAGAGTCCACGCAACATAATTGATCAAGCCAGAGCCCATTGGCAATGGCTGCACTGGAAGCAATCGTCACTCGGAGTTCTTCAGATTCCTCTGTTCCTGGGTGGCCATTCTCAAGTGTACGTACTCCAGGAACCATAGACATGGCCTGAGTAGCCACTCAACATAAACCATACAACCTCTTACCACCCAGGTGTTTCATTCTTAACTTAGTAGAATTTAGGTTTTCACAAAACAACATTTGCATAGCATCAATAATTCTACTAAGTATTGCACAGGAGTCTAGACACAGGAATAAGGAATTTCTACACAGGTTTAGCATAGCAATAATATCCTATACATGCTTATATAAAAAATACACTAAGTAATGCATATAGAAAATAATAGGAAGTTTATGAGGTGTGCCACTTGCCATTAAATGTTGTAGTTGTTCACAAACTCTTTTCAACGATACTCGGAACTCTCCGTTCAGTCTAAACAATATAAACAAACAACAATACACCAATCATACAACAAAACAACACAACACATACAACCATACATAATGAACAAACAAGTTTCATAAACTTCTAAGGAAAACATGTCAAGCATGATATGCAAATTATTTCTAAGGACAAGAGATGCATGTCATGCCATGAAAATCTTTTAGTTAAGGCAAAAAGGTTGATCAGAATGGACTAAGGACTATGGTCATAAGTTGGATAAAATACTTTGTTATGAATCATCTTGAATAAGCATTCTAAAGGCTTAGTCATGATGTGCAAAAATAATTAGAGGATACTAAGTCTATTCTTCAAGGTGATCGACAATTATTATCAACTCTTTGTAAATTGGATATTCACTATAGTGAGAGAGACAGACACCCGGCCGGCCACTTAAATTGTGGAACAGGTCTCATGTACGTGGACATGTAAGGTTAGTCTCCAGGCCGCTTCATCTCACTATGCCGCTAGGATCCAACAAACTTTAAAGATGATAATATCATGATCAAAAATTGTTAGAGACAAGATTAGAAAAGAGGGAAAGATAGAAAGAAAGATGGAGTTGGTCTTCCAGGCTTCATCTCCAGACTTGTAACTTTCTCCTTGGTGAAGTCGGGAGTACTTCATTGAACTCGGGGACTTCACCGCCCTGCTCGGACACGGCAAATGGCAAACCTATGGAGATAATGGCGGCTGAACCAATTGACATAGACATGCCGGTGTTCCCGGTGCGACCTGCTCCGGGATGGGCGCAACCCATCATGGCTTACATATCGGATGGCACCCTCCCAGAGAACGAGGTAGAAGCCCGGCAGATACTGCGAAGTGCCAAGGCATACACCATCATCAATCAAGAGCTGTACAAAAGAAGTGTCACCGAGGTGCTCCAGAGATGTGTGGAACCTCAGGAGGGCCAAGAGATGCTGTTGGAAATACACCAGGGAGAATGTGGACATCATGCATCATCTCGAGCGCTGGTGGCGAAATTATTCCGGCATGGGTTCTATTGGCTCACTGCCTTGCAGCAAGAAGAGGACATTGTCCGAAAATGTGGAGGGTGCCAGAGGTTTGCCCACAGAATACATATGCCGGCATCAGCACTGAAAACAATCCCTATCACTTGGTCATTTGCAGTATCGTGCTTGGACATGGTCGGGTTGTTCAAGCCGGCAAGGGGTAATATGACACACATGCTGGTCATGGTGGACAAGTTTACCAAATGGATAGAGGTCAAACCAATCCGGAAATGTGACGGACACACCTCGGTCCAATTCATGAAGGACATCATCTTGAGATACGGGTACCCGCACAACATCATCACATATAATGGTACCAACTTTGGTGTGGGGGAGTTTGCTCGGTTTTGTGCGGAGATAAGAATTCGGTTGGATGTGGTATCAGTAGCCTACCCGGAAGCAAACGAGCAAGTCGAGAGACCAAATGCCTTGGTACTGGCCGGCATCAAAGCCCGCCTGATCGAGCCACTGTTGAGAACTCCGGGATGTTGGATAGAGGAGATACCGGCAGTGTTGTGGGTCTCTGGACCACACCGAATAGATCTACCGGGTATACGCCATTCTTCATGGTGTATGGTGCCGAAGCGGTGCTTCCAACCGACATACAGTATGATGCACCAAGGGTTACAATGTTCACAGAGACCGAAGCAAAGGAAGCCCAGGAGGATGATGTGGACTTGCTCGAGGAAGCAACGGAATTGAAATTATCTCGGTCTGCAATTTATCAGCAGAACCTCCGTCGCTATCATAGCCGGAAGGTGCATCCCAGAGTATTCCAAGAAGGGGATCTCGTGTTAAGGCTCATCCAACGCACAGCCGGGATGCATAAACTCTCACCTCCATGGGAAGGTCCTTTTGTTGTAAGCAAGGCATTGCACAACAATTCTTATTACCTTGTAGATGCACAAGAAGCTAGGAAAGGTTTAATGGACAAAGCTGGTGAGGAAACCAAGCGACCATGGAATGTGGCCCTGCTTCGTCCCTTTTACACTTAAGGGGCGCAATGTATGTATCCCGGTTCTTTATTAATGAAATTTCGGCACTCCGAGATGTTACTCGGGGACTGCCTGGCCAAAGAGTATTGGTTATCATAACTTGCATGTCGGTATCCTCAGGAGGAACCCGGGGACTGCCCTGTTCTGTCTTACTATAATTTCGGTATCTATTTTGTGCATGTCGGCAACCCAGGGAGGAACCCGTGGACTACCTTGTACTTATTTTTTTGTATATACCGGCAGTGTTCTGAACTCGGTTCCAAAGTTAAAGTAGTGTATGTCACGTGAAATAATCTTGTGACTCGACTGATGAACGCCGAAATGGTAGTCAAGAGCAAAGAGCTTCAAGCATGGGGAACACGAAAACAAACTCGGGGACTCGGAATAAGAATCCCTCCAACATGTACACTTTTTTCTAACCCAGTATTTTAGTGTTATGTTTTTTATGTCGGAAATTTGGCAACTAGAACTCGGAGTTTGACCAGTAATGTATACCGTGAATGGAATTTCGTGACTCGACTGTCGAACGCCGAAATGGTAGACAAGAGCAGAAATTACGTAAGTATGGTAAACATAAAAGTAAACCCGGGGACTCAGGGCGGGATAAACCGACATAACTTGTCATTCGTTAAAATAAAAGTTGGCACAAATAGGGTACGAATTAAAAGTATATTACAGCTACACCCGGCATCTCGGGGATTTAATGTTTCTACACTTAGTATTTTTTCAGGCCAAACATAGTCATTTGGCAGCACAGTCAAGGAGCAGTAGGAGAGGCTAGCTTCTCGGATTGATCAGCAGCAGGAGCAACGATAACGGTCTCCTCCGCACTGGCGGTGATGTCCGAAGCGGCCACATTCGTCTCAGCCTGAGGGATATCGGGTGGTGGAGGAACAGCAGCATCACGGGACGGCACGGTCTCGGTGACTGCGGCCGTCTCGGCGTCATCAGCTTCCGGTATCTTGGTGACCGCGACTGTCTCAGCTTCGTCTGCTGCCGGTATCTCGCCATCCGCAGACCCGGTATCCCCCGTCTCGCCATCATGTTCGTAGTCTGACTCGGAGTCAGACAAAATAAGACTCGTGATGAAGGGGCCGGGGTCAGCCCAGCCGGCGAGGCGGTGAGCAGTCTCTTGGCGTAGACGGATCTTGGCCGGATCGGTGTACCACTCCGAGACGACGCGCAAGCTCTTGATCACTTCAAGATCAAGCCCTTCGTACCAACTCAGCACATGTTTCAGTGCTTGGTCAGCACCAGCGCGGGCACCGGAACGCTTCCAGGCATGAAGCCGATTACCGGCATCCTGAAGTGCGGTGGCCAACACGGTGACAGAAAGGTTGCCGGTAACACGAGGCCACAGGGCAACGTGAGCGTGGACGGCCGCACTTAGGAGCTCGGTGCCGATCGACCGGAGAGGTACCATCCGGGCCTTCAAGGCGCTGAGATGGTCATCGATGTCCCATGAGTCCGAGACAGGACCCTTTCCGGCTCGCTTCTCCCGGGCGGCAGCGATCGCGAGGATAGCGGCTTCTCGGGAATGCTCGAAGTGTCCTTTAGAAAGAAGAACTGTCACATGGACAAGCCATGAGGCAATATGGCAAAAAGAGGAAGGCAAAAAAAGGGAACTCGGTGAAATTACTGTTCATATCCCGGTTTAGACCGGTGAGCTCGGCCAGCCAAGCATCGTGCTTCGACCGGCGAAGGGCCAACTCGGTCTCGGCAAGGTGCGCGCGCGCCTCGGATTGGTCCAAGGTTTCCTTCTGCTTCTTGGTAGCGTCCACAAAACGTGTCTTTAAGTCTGCAGCAGAGGACTTGGCCTTTTCCAGCTTGGCGTTTAGCCGCGCGATCTCGGATTTAGCGTCAGATAAGGCAGATTTTTGATCTACCAAAATCTTTCGCGCGGCATCCCGCTCCTCCTTAAGTCGCTCCTCTGTCCTCTTGGACTGACCGAAGTCAGCAAGAAGCCGGTGGAAGACGATGCTGCGTTTTTTGCTGCAATCCTCCGGCAAAATTAATCCGATATCAGTCTCGGGATGGATTTCGAGAACTCGCAGTTTTTCGGGATCCGCGTTCGTTGACAGACTCGGTCGGGAGGATCTTGGGGACTCGAAATTAAAAACTTGTTCTTTTTCTAAAATTGGTGCCTAGTGGTCTGCTACTGAGTGGAGTCTAGAGCACTAAGCACCAATCTCGGGGACTAGTGGTGATGGAAGAAAGATAACTTGGAGAGCATGGAAGGCTTGAGCGCTGCGGCTCGGGCCAGCAGCGTGCAAGTCTCCCACGATCTCGGAGGCGTCGGCGGCAATCCAGGCTTGGTTGTAATCTTCAACATCACGTAAGCCGGTTGCGGTGGATGCACCCCCCGCGACAACCTCCCGAGATCCTGAGGACATAAAGGTGCTTACGGACGCTCGCAGGGCCTGCAAGGCAGCTGTGGGGATCTCGACAGGAGGTGGTGGTAGCCCGGAATGCTTACCCGGAGCAGAAGAACCTTGCTTCAGAACCAAGTCCTGAGAAGAGGACTTCGGAGGAGCGCTGGGTTTGGTGACGACGCTTTTCTGACTTGACCCCTGGATGCGTTGCTTCCCGGATTGGATATCCGCTTGTCGCGTAGGCTGGGTGCTAGACTACTTCGGCGGCGGGGTTTTGCGTGGAGCTAGCCGGGTAGAGGCACGCGGTACAACCTGCCCTGGAGGACTCGGCACATCTGCTTCAAGAGGCGGAGACAACCCTCGCCCCGGAGTAGCCGGAAAGACGACGTGCTCGGTCGCTGCAGTGGGCTTAGCCGGGACCTCGGTCGCCGCTGGATGGACAACCGGAGTCCCAGCACCGGTAGTGGCGCGAGGAGTCGCAACTTCGGTCAGCACAAGACCGAATGCAGGATGATCGGCGTCCTGCGCTTGACGCTGAGGTGGAGAAGGGGCAGCCCGGGATGGATTAGGAGATCGGGACCCCGGAGGACGGGAACCCGCGGACGGCGGAACGTCGAGAGCCGCTCTGTAATGGACATGTCAGAAAGGACCTCGCGAGAAACCAAGATAAAAATACTCGAGGCGAGAAGATCATACCCGGAGGACACGGTAGGAGGACCTCTCCTCCGCCGGGGAGCCTTGTCGCCCGACTGCTTGGTGGTCTTGCTGTTCTTGGTGGCGACACCCGAACCACCGGCATGGGCGGTCTCGGATCCCGCACGTTTGCGGGTCTCGGCGCGCTTCGTCGCGGCCGCTGGTCCCGGAACCACTGGCGGGGCGCAGTTGAGAGGACGAGCATCAATCACATCAAGTATTTGACAATCATCATCATCGTCGTCAGATTCGATGGGGATAGCCTCTGGAGTTGAAGGCTTACCCGGAGCAGCAGCGCGGGCTAGAGGAATCGAGAGGTGATCCTCGCCGTCGGGATCCTTGGCCGGCATCTTCCTCGGCACCGGGAAGTCCTCCGCGAAGTTACCCTCGGCATGCATCGCGTCTTCTTCTATCTGTCGCTCGAACAACTGCAACAAGAAGAGGAGATCAATACATAACGGCTATGTCGGTTTCCTGTGGAACTTGGTTAAAAACGGAAGTCGGAGAAAAGCAAGCACAAGCACATCCTCTAGTGGTTTCTTGCGGGTACCGGCGCATAGTCCCCACTTACAATCCTCTGGCATCTTCGTTCGAGCGATAGCTCGAACGCGGCGCCAAACCGCGGCCTTGTCCAGTGGAAAGATACTGATCCGGGTGGGATCATATAACCCACTCATATAGCATATCTTGTGTACTCGGGATTGGAGAGGGCAAACTCGGCGGATGATGAAGCAGCGCAGGAGGTCATCGGACATCAGATCCCTCACGAGGACGCCTAAGACGTCGTTCATGCTCTCGACCTCCTCGGAGTCTGGGAGCTTGTTCCAAAGCTCGAACTCACGGGGAGGATCCATGACGAACTCGGGCAGATTAATGAAATCTGGAGCGGAGGAACTCGGAGAGTCTCCCGAGGCCTCCCGGTTCTTCACATAGAAGAAGCTTCGTTGCCACTTCCGGCAGGATTCCAGTCCCTGAACCTTGGGGAATCTGGACTCGCTCCAGGGAATGATGGTCGCCCCCCCCCCCCCCGGCATTCGACGAGATCTTTGAACTTCTTGTCCGGGTTGGGGATGACTTGCTGGCGGAGAAGGAAGTATTTTGCCCAAAGTTCCACGAACGGCCAGACGCCGAGATACCCTTCCGCGTACGTAGCGAAGCAGGAAAGCATCATAATGGCATTGGCAGGGAGATGCTGCGGTTGAAGGTCGTAGGTGTCGAGGAAGTCGCGGAAGAATGGGCTAGCCGGGAGCCCGAACCCACGCTCGAAGTGCGTGAGGAACACTACGCGCTCCCCGGGTTGGGGTTCCGGCTCAACCTCACCCCTCGGAAGTCGGCTCTCGACCTGCAGCGGGATTCGGTGTGTCCGGTATAGCCAATCGAGATCCCCCTGATGGGTCTCGGAGCCGTCCCAGCATCCTCTGATACTCTCGTCGCCCATCTCGGAGGGCCCGGAAGACATATCAGAGCCACTCTGCAGGCGAAGTACCAGTTAGCCGGGTTAGTATTTCGGTAACAAAAGACCCCGGGTTTGAAACTGCTGCCGCCAACCGGATTCCTAGCGAACAGATCCACCGTAGCAAAACAAACGGGATTTAATCGAGGCAAACATACTAGTTCAACGTTCAAAGTTTGGGCAGTGGGGATGAAGGCGAGAGCAGAGCCAACATCACCATTTGCGACGCACAGCACGGACAAATCCTACCCAGTGCATTAAGGTAAAGATCTACCGAGTCAAATCAGTGGGTAGTTCGTGGAGGTTCGGAAGAACTCACGAACAAAACACGAAGCGTCGCCGGGATTGAAGAAGTTCACCGGAGGGAATGGGGGCACTCACCGGAGGAGAAGATGGCACCGAGGCGCGAGACTGTCGCGGACCGATGGTGGAGGCGCAGAGCTCCGGCGGCGGGCTGCGGCAGCAATGCTCGGGCTTCGGGCGCGACGGCGGCGGACCGCTCGGGACGGTTGCGGGGAAAGAGGGGAGATTGGGGAAGAAGAAGAAGGGACCGTTCCGATCCCCTATTTATGGGGAGCTCCGGAACGGTTCCCGACTTTCCCGCCCACGATCTCTCAAATCGTGGGTGGGATCGGGTTGTGCCGAATCCGACATGTGGCTGCACGCGGAGCGATTCTCGCAGCCACACCCCAGGCCACATGAACCCAACGGTTGGGCTTCGGATCGAGTACGGATCCAGGCTCGCGAACCCGAGCAGCGTCGCACTAAGTCAAGAAGGACTCGAGTGTCTTTCTGTTATGACAAGACCCCGGGTGGGACCCCCTGGCAGAGGAACTTTTGTCAAGCACAAGAAGCGAGGTGCGGGTTGTTATGCCCAGATCCGGGTAAGGGTAGGGACAGTCTCCTTCCCCGGATAGACCTCCCCGGGCGAACTGATCTCGGGAGAAAAAGATGTCGGTAAAAGACATCCCGCTCCCAAGGGCCAAAGTTGTTTTTGACTGCTTGGTTGGTTTTCTTCTTAAAGCTGATCCCGCACATCAACTTAAGTCGATGTACAGCACCAGCTTCGGGGACTAGTGTCGGGGGTTGCCCCTCGGGTAGGGCAGATCCCGGTACGGATCTGCGGTATGGCAACAGTAATTGACCTGTGGGCGCGAGCAAGGGTCATCCTCTGATGCACCGAAGGGGCAACTTGACCTTTCGAAGGTGGTTGGGCCCAAGATGTCTCTTGGAGGGCGCAAGGGTCATCTCTAAGAGCTATAAATAGCCCCCCCCCAGGCCGTAAGGACGGCTTAAGCACCAGCGGATGGTCTCTCTAAGAACTAGCTTCTCGAAAATGTCTTTGGGAACAACCTAAAACATCTTCGGGAGGCTAGGCCTAGAGATACTCATCTTAAACTATACTCTGGGGCAGGGGTGGAACTCGGACGCAGCCGGGAAGGTTCTCGGGCTTCTCGATATGTCGGAATCACCCGGTAAGATCCCGGGTAGATGAGAATCAGCATAAACAAGATAGGCTCCCCGGGTAGATACTTACCGACTCACTTATCTCGGTCCTGCCAAGCTATCTTTGATGGACAGGAAGGACGTGCCGAACTGAACAAGGAGGAGACCGACATGGGGGCATGTCGGTTGGAAGTCAGAGATCTGGTGCAGGCTTTCCGCCTGGCACGGGGGGAAGTCCCATTCCTCCTGACACGGAAGCCTGGTCACCTCCCGTCTGGCACGGGAGCGTGTCAGCCGGTACGATGACGCTACGACAAGATCGGACAGACCTAGCCCGGCAATCCGGAAAAGGCTACTAGGCATGGGCGAAGACATGTCTTGTCTCTGACATGGGGACAATGATGATCCAGGACGGCGCCTACAGTCCTTGCCGGAATGATGACGACAGGGCTATGCCGGGTAGCTCGGCGGCTAGGTCGCACTAGACAGTGTCGACATAACCGTTAGGCCTGTCCGGTGGGGCCATGTCGGATTAGGGTTTCCGGCTCTCCCGGCCAGAACTCTATAAAAGGCGCCATAACTGCTTCGGTGGGAGTAGGGACCAACTTGAGGGCCAAAACTATAGTCTCATTTACTCCTAGTGCATTTACTTCCTCCTCCTCTCTAGTTCATCACCAAAACAGCTCAAGGAGCATGTTGTAGATCTTGTGACACACTTATATTGAGAGGGAAGGCATGAGTAGGGGTGTTACTTCCCCACGAGGGCCCCGAACCTGGGTATATCGTGTGTGTGGCTTTGCCTTCGTGCATTTATTTGTGTTTGCTAGATCTTGTGGTGTGTCCTTCGGTGTAGTATTGTGTTTTTCAGTGATCTTGTTATTTCCGGCATCACCTACCGTGTGAGTTCTTTAGCTCGCTAGCCCTCCCCGGATCCACCAGCGTCCATCGGCCCCGCACGTTAGCCATCCTATGGCATCTGCCGTGACACCACCACGACAGCTATACCTCTATGTGGCAGCAACAAACAGGGTAGTCAGCACAATACTTGTAGTCGAGCGCATGGAAGAAGGAAAAGGTCAGAGTATGCAAAGACCAGTCTACTACATCAGCGAGGTGTTATCCCTATCAAAGCAAAGATATCCACACTTCGAGAAGCTAGCTTATGCAGTATTCATAACAACAAGAAAGCTACGACACTACTTCACAGAGCACCCAATAACGGTGATCAGCAAATCAGCAATTGGAGACATACTCACCAATCCAGACGCAACAGGGCGGATCACCAAATGGCTTATTGAGATGGGACCACTCGGAATAACATATGACCACCCAAAAGCCATCAAAGCTCAAGTGCTACCAGATTTCACAACAGAGTGGATTGAGTCACAACTTCCAGGAACACTGGACATATCCAATTCATGGACAATGTATTTCGATGGATCCAAGAAAAACGAAGGGGCAGGAGCAGGGGTAGTACTAATATCCCCAAAAGGAGACAAGCTGAAATACGTACTCCAAATAGATTTCCCAACACCATCCAATAACGAGGCCGAATACGAAGGTCTAATACATGGCATACGAATGGCCAAGGCTTTGGGATGCACTCCACTGATGATATACGGCGACTCAAACCTGGTGGTACAGCAAACAATGAAGGCTTGCGATGCCATAGCGAATAATATGATCGCGTATCGCGACTTATATAACACATTGGAAGGAGACTTCAACAGTTGCGAGTTATGGCATATTGGACGAGAAAGCAATGAGGAAGCAGACATACTAGCCAACATTGGGTCGACTAAAGCACAAGTCCCACCGGGTGCCTTTCTGGAATGCATCACGCACAGATCTATACCCCAAAAACGATCAACGACAAATTCAAAAGAATCTACGACAGGTAACACACCTATCACACTGGAACCAGTAGTCAAAGTCCTCTTATGCCAAGGCGATCACGTGACTCCAGCCTGGACTGAGCCAATTCTAGCATATATGCTTCGAGAAGAACTACTAGACGATACAGCAGAAGCCAGAAGGATTACTCGAAGGGCAAATGCATACATCATTATCAACGGTGAACTCTACAAGTGAAACACTTCAGGCGTTTTCCAAAGGTGCGTAGATTTTGAGGATGGCAAAACTATACTCCGTGACATTTATGCAGGAACTTGCGGACATCGTCAGCACTCAAGACCATACCATTAACATGGCCGTTCGCCCAATGGGGGCTCGATATGGTAGGACCACTCAAAAAGTAATCACCCGAAGGACATACACACCTGCTGGTCGCAGTTGACAAGTTCACAAAGTGGATCGAAGCAATCCCAATTGCAAGTTCGACAGCAACAACAGCGGTCAAGTTCATAAAGTCCATAGTCTATCGCTTTGGGGTTCCAAACAGCATCATCACAGACAATGGCACAAATTTCACGGCGGAAGAATTCCAGACCTTTTGCAAAGAATGGGATATTACACTCAACTACGCATCAGTAGCGCATCCGCAGTCTAATGGACATGTCGAAAAAGAAAATGGACTCGTATGTGCAGGCATCAAGAAAAGACTACAAGTTCCACTCAAAAGAGCTGCAAGTGCCTGGGTCGAGGAGTTACCAGCAGTACTTTGGAGTCTTCGCACAACCCCAAACGCGTCGACTCAATTCACTCCATTCTTTATGGTCTATGGAGCAGAGACAGTAGTGCCACCAGAAATAAAGTTCGGTGCGCCAAGAATAGAAGCCTACGAAGAAGAAGACGCAAAAGTATCACAAGAAGACGCTTTGGATGTACTTGACGAAGCACGCGACACGGCTTTGGCTCGCACAGGTGTTTACCAGCAGGACCTGAGAAACTATCACAGTCGACGTCTCCGACCAAGAGCTTTCATAGTAGGCGACTTAGTGATGCGACTAAAACAGAAGAAAGTTCACAAGCTCGCGTCACCTTGGGAAGGGCCATTCATAGTCACTGAGGTCATCGAAGGAGGAGCCTATCGACTGAAGCACGCACAAACGGGAGAGCTATCACACAACCCATGGAATGTGGCGCACTTGCGTCATTTTTATGCATAAGTCTCTCGACAAATCATTGTAAAAGTCGTCGTAGATTTCAGACACGATCTTTTCCTTACCAGGGTACCCACGGGAACTGGAAGGTTCTTAAAGTGGCGGTCTACGGGACAAATATTCTCAATAAATGAGGTTTTGCTATGATATCTTAGCCACACAAACCCACCCGATGGACTAATCGCATCACCCACCCGATAGGCTCGGTGTCTGGGTCTTACTAGAAGATCACAATCACATACACCCACCCGATAGGCTCGAGGGCTGGGTCTTACTTAAAGATCATACTCACAAACACCCACCCGGTAAACTCGAGGGCTGAAGCTCGATAATATTGCATAATCGCATAAACATACTCGACGGGATCAAGAATTGGGCCTTAAGGAAGACAAGAAAGCTAGTAAAGCTCGACCAGGTCACAAAAACAGAAAGCAAGTATAGGCATTATACTTTACGAGGTCTTATAGTACAACAAGGAGTTCAGTCGATTACAAAAGAGCAGTCACTCGCGAGCTGCCATCTTAGCCTTGCCACCACGAGACTGACGCTCAGTGGACACGGCAGCCTGACGACACTCTCCGGTGCAAATGCTGACCTTGGCAAGACGAGCAGCCGCATCCGAGATTCCCCGAAAGGACGAAGGTTTCCCGTCGGACTTCTTCGGGTAATCTGATAAAGAAGCCTCATAATCAGCCTCGACGCCATTTGCCAGCAGCAGCTTCAGAGTAATTTCCGAGCCACAGACTGTCAAATTACGTGCCCACTGAGTAAGGGTCGTGGTGCCAGGTCCAAGAACCTTGGAAAACTCCTCCGCAGTCGAAGGAGTGGCAATCCCGGACAAAGCCTCTGCAAAAACATCATTTAGTGTCTGAATAGACACGTCCAGAGAACGCCGAGTGTTATCCAATTTTTCACGAGAACGGATTTGATAATCATGAAGTTTCTTCTCCAATTCAGCCACTCGATCTTCAAAGGAAATTTTTCTTCTGCAAAGTAACATAGCATGTGAAGGTCGTGCAAAAGATAGTTCAAGAATCAAAACAGGCGAAAAGGTAGGGCCCTACGACTAATCTGCTTCAAGGAGGAACGCATGCGGGTCTTTTCTTCTTCCGCATTCACAAAGGCTTGCCCAACGGCGACCAAGCCGCTTACAGCAGGCTACAAAGGGAACAGGAAAATATCCAATCGAGTCAGAGGAGAATAACGAACGAATAGAAGAAGATAAGTACAGGAAAGAGTGGGAAGATGTACATGATCAACCCAAGAGGAAGAGGCGGAGGACAACGGCTCGACGACCTTAGCAGGAGGACAAGAACGATCTTGTCTGACAAAGAAGTTGTTCACATAATCAAACAACGGAGCAATAAAGCACACAAAAGATAGTCGAAGAAAGAAACTTACTTCTCTACATCCGCCTCAGCAGAAGAAGTCGCAGCAACCAAGGATGGGTCCGCATCATCAGGGTCAACATCACCAAGTCGGCGTAGTCGATGACGCTTAATCGCGGGTGCAATAACCGGATCAGTCGCCATCAGGCACAAAGGAGCCTCCTAAGCAGCCTTCGCCTCAGAAGCAATCCCGTCATCTGTGAGACGAGAGACTCCAACTGCATCAACCACAGAAGGATGAATCTTCTCTGCTGTTGAACCATGCTCGGGTAGCAGCGGCATAGAGGTAACGACTGGTGATCCCTGAGCACAGTATAAGAAAAGCAGGTCAGTCAAGCACATGTGGAAGAAGATACTAGTAACCAAGAAGACAAATAAAAGGAGGAGCAAGCAACAAATCAAAAAATACCTTGGGAATAGGAGTCCCAAGGCCATAAGGGAACACAGAGAAGTCAAAAGAAGCAATATCAACAGGCAAGGTTCCAGTGATTTGTTTCACATAACCATGAAATTCATGGCCTGACAACTCAGTTGCGCTCATACGAGTGACGTCAAGACATCCCTCATATCGCCATAAAGGGTGCGCTCGTCGTCGCAATGGCCAGACTCGGCGCCACACATAAGTACTGACTAACTGGATCCATGTGATGGCTTTGCACAACTTTTGGACCCTAAGCATAAGAGAAGAGGCTTCTTCTTCTTCCGCAGTCGACAAGTCATGATCCCAGGACGCCAACATTGTGGGAGGGGTAGTCGAAAAAGCTGGCAGTAGACTTTGGTCGACTAGCACATAAAACCATTTCTTCCTCCATTTCTAGAAAGGCCCGGCTGACGTCACATAAAAATACCGACAGCCGTCGCGTACTTCAATACAGAAACCCCCAGTCGACAAAGGGCGACCGTCACAATAGAGTAAACTCACCTGGAAGATATGTTTCCAGAGAGCCCAGCTGGGGTGCACTCCAAGAAACACTCGCATAAAACAACAAAACAGGAGATATGCAAAACACCAGGGGGGTTTAGGTCGTGCATATGAATTCCATAGGTAAAAAGAAAGCCCCGGACGAAGTCGTGCAAAGGAAATTCAAATCCACGAGGAAGAAAGTCCACAAAGCAAACTCGTTCTCCAGAAAGAAGCATGGGAAGTACCTCTGTATGGATCGGGGCCCGAGCAACAACAACCTCAGCTGAAGACAAAATCCCTGCTTGGCGGAAATCTTCCAATTTTTTCTCGGTGACGATGGATTTGACCCAATCGTCAGGGATCTTATTCGCCACAGCGGCAGAGGTAGCAACAGAATCAACATAAATCTTTTTCTTCGTGGACTGGTTCGGGGAAGAAGAATCAGTGGTGGAGGAGATCTTGGTCAGAGACGACATGGTGGAAGAAAAGCACAGGGAAGGCAAAGGGGTCAAAGAGGAGCGTGAGGAAGAAGATGAAGCAGAAACGGCGGAGAACAAATGGCAAGGTAAAATTACACATAGTAGAAGATCCTGTATTTACGGTGCATACAACCATTCATCACAACCTCCGAGAAAAAGTCACCACAACACGTGGAAAAATCAAAGAGCGCTCACCGTGAGCCACATAGCCCACTCCATGCGCAGATCGAGGAAACCATCATCACGTCGACAACAATCTCGCCACGTCAGGTCAAATCAGAACTGAACAGACGTCCACAACGGTCAAAGAGAGGGGCCCACTATGCGACGTCCCATCAGAGGGCTATTCGCACGCCAAGGATGTCACGCATGACATCATTCTAGATGAACAAAAAACGGGCGTTGTACCGCGACTGATAAAAAGGAGAAGCTCCTTACAAGCTCAAAAGCAAAACGGCAAGAATGAAAAAGAGTCGAGTGGGAAACTCCCATCGGGAGAAGGTAAAAAAGAATTCGACTAGTAAAAGCATAAAATTGAGATTATCCTCTACTGCAATCAATAAAGCACAATCTCGGGGGCTACTCCCATCGGGAGCACTGTCATGCACCCGATAGAATCAAAGGACACTCAAAACATAAAAATCCCCGAGTGAAAATTAGTCGATAGAGTACCTCGGATGCTGTATACGAGAATTACAAAGGTAAGACCCATCGATCAGTCGAAAGGGCCGAGGATCACTCCAACAGTGTTTTAATCCTGGACATTTCCGTGTCGACGGATACGATAAAAATCCTGGCGGACGCGCTTGGTAGCAAATTAAAACTACAGAACAATATTAGTAAGACCATCGACTGGCCTGAGGTGTGTTTGTCCATTATGTTTCGGGTTCGAGCCCAAGGACTTGAAACCTGACTGAAGGCTAGTAAGGTTTTTCCCAAGTGCAGTTAACTGGTTTCGACTAATCGAGTAAATCCAGGCCTACTCAGTCGAAATCCTTTGTCAAAATTCATAAAAGACAAAAATACCATGTCAAAAACATAAAACATGAGACGTGCACTATGTGATGAGTCCATGATTTATTCTCTGAATTAGCCAAGCACGCGGGGGCTAATGACAAGGTTATACCAAACGGGCACCCCTTCGTGTGGGTACCTGGTGCACGTAATGAGCATAGCCCAATTATCAATAGGCTGAAGAAGCCCAACAAGCGAATCCCAAGTCGAAGACATATACCATAGATAGCATAGTCAGTAGTACTTTCCATAAATGTAGTCCTAGTCGGTCACGACCCGAGACCTGTACCCCTATATAAAGGAGAGGAGGGTGGCCGATCAAGGACACGCCCAACAAGAATCACATAACCCTAGCAAGATCGACATTTGCTAGACCGCTGTACTAGCCGCATATACACAATCAATAACAGACAAGCAGGAGTAAGGGTTTTACCTCACTCCAGGGCCCCGAAACTGGGTAATTCCAGCTTGTCAGCCGACGAATCTACCAACACCAAGCGTTCTCTACCTCATAAACTCTTACCCTAGGCTAGTAACCATGGGTATTGATGGGGACATCCCTCTTCACCGACCCCACCGGTTAAAGTAGGTTGACTAGAGTGAAATGAGGGTTTGGGCGATATGAGAGCAAACCAGGGCACAAACCAGACAAACAACGCGGGTATGGCACAGACCGATAAAACTCATCTAACCATGGCACAGAACCAATTGACCCTTGGAAAAAATACTTTTATATACATCATCTTGAATAAGCACTCTAATGGCTTAGTCATGATGTGCATAAATACTTGGAGAAAATACTAAGTCTATTATTCAAGGTGATCAACAATTATTAACAACTCTTTCTAAATTGGATATTCACTATAGTGAGAGAGGCAGACACCCGGCAAGCCACTTATGTTGTGGAACATATCTCATGTACGTGGACATGTAAGGTTAGTCTCCAGGCCAGTTCATCTGTAGCGTACCTACACTTTAAATAAGGCAGATACCTGTGTATAGTGCAAATCACTGGATCGATTCGTTTACACCCACAGTTTACGATGTAATATCACAACAAAGTATCAATTTTATTACATCGATGATCCAGACTTACAAAATATTCAGTACAAGTTGAATAGCTTAAAGCTAGCTTTGAAAGAGTAGACAGCGGAAATACAATAGCAGTGAGTCTCCATCATCTTCATGTTGCCACAGGCGAAAACATGTTGGTTGCAGACTCGAAACCTTTAAACGAAACCTCACTCGTCATCTGACCAATCTGCAATAAGAAAAATATTGCAACAACGTGGTTCAGATTCCATTAAAAATGGAGTCTGTCAAATGACACTATGGTGGACACTTATTGGAATAACTCTAATAACCTATATGCTTATTTGGCTGGTGGAGTTCAAGGCTATTTTGCATAAAGCCAATTTTTCCTAACTCTTTGGAAAACACTTTTCTTCTATTCGATACATTCGTGGCATGAATACTACTGTCTCATTCTACCCTTGTTCACCCATCAAGTTTTAAATTTGAAGTTGGAATGGTGGAATCCTCCGTTGACGTCCGTGATCAGCTGCTCAAATTGTCCGTATCGGGGACACGGCTAACTACTTAGTTTTACACTCTGCAGAGGTTGTGCACGTTCACCATTGTAACCATTCAACCCAAACTATCCTTTACACACTTAAAGTGATAAGGAAAAGGAGAAGAATGAGACGAGATCTTTTAGAAGCATTTTCCCTCCCACTCTGGCTTGACCCGTTCCACCTAACATCCCCCTACATCTGCTTGTCAAGCCGGAGAGAGTCCACGCAACATAATTGATCAAGCCAGAGCCCATTGGCAATGGCTGCACTGGAAGCAATCGTCACTCGAAGTTCTTCAGATTCCTCTGTTCCTGGGTGGCCATTCTCAAGTGTACGTACTCCAGGAACCATAGACATGGCCTGAGTAGCCACTCAACATAAACCATACAACCTCTTACCACCCAGGTGTTTCATTCTTAACTTAGTAGAATTTAGGTTTTCACAAAACAACATTTGCATAGCATCAATAATTCTACTAAGTATTGCAGAGGAGTCTAGACACAGGAAAAAGGAATTTCTACACAGGTTTAGCATAGCAATAATCTCCTAAACATGCTTATATAAAAAATACACTAAGTAATGCATATAGAAAATAATAGGAAGTTTATGAGGTGTGCCACTTGCCACTGAATGTTGTAGTTGTTCACAAACTCTTTTCAACGATACTCGGAACTCTCCGTTCAGTCTAAACAATATAAACAAAAAACAATACAACAATCATAAAACAAAAAAACACAACACATACAAGCATACATAATGAACAAACAAGTTTCATAAACTTCTAAGGAAAACATGTCATGCATGATATGCAAATTATTTCTAAGGACAAGAGATGCATGTCATGCCATGAAAATCTTTTAGTTAAGGCAAAAAGGTTGATCAGAATGGACTAAGGACTAAGGTCATAAGTTGGATAAAATACTTTGTTATAAATCATCTTGAATAAGCATTCTAAAGGCTTAGTCATGATGTGCCAAAATAATTAGAGGATAGTAAGTCTATTCTTCAAGGTGATCGACAATTATTATCAACTCTTTGTAAATTGGATATTCACTATAGTGAGAGAGACAGACACCCGGCCAGCCACTTAAATTGTGGAACAGGTCTCATGTACGTGGACATGTAAGGTTAGTCTCCAGGCCGCTTCATCTCACTATACCGCTAGGATCCAACAAACTTTAAAGATGATAATATCATGATAAAAAATTGTTTAAGTCAAATGTGAGAGACAAGATTATCAAAGAGGGAGAGATAGAAAGAAAGATGGAGTTGGTCTTCCAGGCTTCATCTCCAGACTTGTAACTTTCTCCTTGGTGATGTCTTGATAGAAATTCTTGGTAGACTTGAATAATCTTCAGACTTGATGATTTTTGTATCACCTAGGCTGGTCTTGGATTTAACTTAGTCTTCAGGAAGTCCTAGAGAGAAGAAAGAAAGAGAGAAAGAAAGAAGGACTTGGAGAATAAAGGAGGTTGGTCTTCTTGAACTTCTTCTTGATTTTCTTCTAAGTGCTTCTGCTCCTTGAAGATACTTCTGAAGTCTTGTTTTGGCTAAGTTCTTCATTGGTCTTTTAGCTCCATGTTGAAAATCCTAAGTGTATAAGTGCATAGCACTTTACCAAAATACTAAGTTGAAAATATTCCTAACTAAGAGAAAATGAGGGAGGAGTTTTCCTATAAGGAGTATAACTATATGAGAAAAATATGTCATGCATGAAATGCACTTTTTAATCACAAAAAAGCATCAAAATAACTTATGTGATTTCTTTATAAATATGCATGAGGTTATAAATGCAATTTAATTAATTTCTATTTTTGGAAGATATAAATAAAGGAAGAAGTATAAGCTTAAAGTTTTCTATGATTACATTTTTATAGCAAAATTTTATAAATAGTGTTAATAGACCGGGGGCATTTAATTAAATTTATAAAATAGACAGGGGGCATTTAATTAAATTTATAGCAATTTGATTTAATCAGAAAATAATATTTCTATTAATAGTTATGTCAAAAATAGTCAAACTATTAAAATTAAATATATAACTATCAAATCATGAAAATAATACTCAAAAATATTTTATAACAGAGGCATCAAGTTACAAATATTCTAAAGTTTCTAAAACAATTTTATTTGCAATTTTTGGATTTATAGATTTAAAGTTATTACAAAAATAGTCAAATCCACCATTTGAAATTTGAATATTTGAAACTAAGTCAAATTTGAATGTCAAGGGCTTTCCAAATATATAAAAATATTTGAATTTGGATATGTGAGTAAAAAGTTATAACAAATCTAAGTTGCAGGGGCTTTTCTGCAAAACTGCCAAATAAATTTAAATAAGAAAATCATTTTCCACGTCAGCGCTGACTAGGCAGTGACGTGTCGTCCACGTGGGCGCTGACTGTACCGCTGACCGGATTAAGTCAACAGATCTGGATCGTCAGATCTAGATCTGACGGTCCAGAACTGGCCGTACCGATTCCCTAACGGAATCTAATCTGGGTCGTAGGATCGGAATCGGACGGTCGGGGGCGAAGAGCAGTACCTGGTGGCGCGGGGGTCGCCGGACTTGGAGAAGACGGCGGCGGCGTGACACGGCCCTCGTCGGAAGGGACGCTCCGGCGGCTCCCCAAGCTACGGACAGAGGAAAGAGGTGTGGCGCGAGTGGGCGCGTGCGACGGAGGCGAAAGACTCGCCTCGCGCGTCCTCTTCCAGCGGGGAGATGCGGACAGTGGCCTCCCGCCGGTGAGCTTTTGCTCCGCTTGATTAGGGGGCCGAGGAGAGGTGGGGAAAGGTCCGGCGGGTCCGCACGGGCGAGGGGAGGAGGAAGGAGGTGGTCTCGGTTCTTGGGGGTGCCTCTCCTCGCCAGAATCAAAGGAATGGCGGCGGCGGTTCACGGAACTCCGGCGAGCAAAATCTGCAGCCCGACGGCGAGATTTGGAGTGGAGGGAGAGGGGAAATGGAGAGGATAGCGTGGGGTATTTGTAGGTAGACTCGGAGGAAACAAACCGCGATATTTGAGCTCGAATTTTGGAAAGAAATAGGGAGCAATTTCTGGAGAGAAATTCGGGCGGAGGTTGAAGAAGGGCGACGTCAGCGATGACGTCATCTGGAATTTTCTTTTTCATTTTTCTGATTTCTTTTATAACTTTTGATTTAAGTGTCCAAATGAACTCAAAAAATTTTAGTCAAATAGTTTTCGACACTCTAAAAACAACGACTGTTAGCGAGGTTATCCTAGTGGCTTTTGCGGACCCACTGCTTCGATAACCATTCGTATCGAAACAACAAGGAGATCGAAACCAAGGATCTGATACCACTTTGTGACGCCCTAAAATCGGTACTATGTAGATTTAAGCGTTCCCGCCAAAATCCGCATAATAACGATTTTAAGTCGCCCACCAGACATAATGTGCACGCCGAAACATGCGCATTATGTGGGTGGAATTGTGATAACATTACAACAGTTCCGATACATCCACAAATACAACAGAAGATAAATTACAACGACGACTCGAACGAGTCAAGATATAAATGATACAATACAAAGATTCAAATGACAGCGGAAGCAAAAATAGTATCCGACTACGGATAAGATGCAAATTGGACTAAGAGTCCTGAAGGTAAGCAATGGCGCCATATCCCTGCCCAGCCAAGCCGGAGGGATTCCCAAGCTAACGTCGTCAGACTTCAAACATGTTGACTGCACATAAAGCACATCCCAAAAGAGGGTCAGGGCACTCCCTGGCAAGCAAAACCGACTTGCCTACTTTCTACACCATCTCCCAAAATATGGGGTAGGTGGACTTAGCGGCAGCAGCACTAGCAACCTAAAGAGACACGCTACAACTTCCGTCTAATCAGAGAGGGATAAGAGAGCGCATAAGATAAACATCTACCACTAACACCAAACATAACCCATTCTCGAATTAACCCCCTCAACCAAATATGAGGAAGCAATTCGGGAAACTCACACATTGAACAATTTTAATTATAATTTATTGTGAAAATAATTCTATATTACTAGTCAAATTAATTAACATTAATTAGGGGCAAGTTGTGTAGATCTTGTTAGCCAGCATCATCACCAAAGTCGTCCATAACCGTGGACACGGCTCATCGATAAGATTATACCCTGCAGGCGTGCACTACTGTACCCATACTCGTATGATCAACCCAAGCAAGCATCAGTGCCTCTCAACATGACTCGTTCCTTCACTACAGCAAGTCCAAGTGCCACCCATATGAGTTGTTACCCGCGTCAGGAGTCCGGTCGAATTTCAATTGCGGACTCATTAGTTTGCGACTACGCCACCATGCGGCTCAAACCACAGTAGGAATTGTCCGCTTCGTGTCGTACCGCACCTATATGACCCCCCGTATTACATACCCTCTCATCATCATCATCATCATGCACATGCATATGAGCAAATGGAAAACCCGAACTACTTGCGGCACATGGACAAGCTGTAGAACCGTTCAAAGTCGAGGGGGGCTCCATAGGGCCTCCCACAAGTGGTTAGTGCGCTCAAAATTGGATCCGAGGACAAAATCTCAGTTCCTAGGTCGACATTGAACAGAACAAAGCACCTCGCAAGGCCTTCCGCCTTGTGCCTTATCATTTAATTATAATTCCCCAACTTAATACAACATTTTATTAAGGTAGAAAAATCTATCATACTAAGCAGATGAAACATAAGACCAACAGACGACTCACACAAACAACTCTAAGCGTGCGCTACGACTCGCAAGGCCAACAGATAAACAAACAACAGGTGATGGGATGTGGGGATAAAGCTGTATGGGCTGCAGGATAAACATGTGATGGGATCGCGATAAGAATCGAATAATAGGGTAGCAGAGATCAAAGGCAGGAATGAAAGACAATGTATAGGTAAATAAGCAAACTTTGCTTGCCTGGAATCCCGCATGGAAGCAGATCTTGTCGTTGCTCACACATCTCAACGTCATATCCGCGAAGAAGCAACAAACACTGCAAGCGCAAAAGATGCATTTTACAACTACGGCAAAAGATCCAGCATGATCATGGAAGAATGATGCATGGCATGGCAAGATGCATTGCGATATGTACTTAATCCAAATTAAGCGGAACCGGGATTCCGACAATTAATACTTAATGTTAAAGTTATTTATCTACCCAACAAATAAAATGTTCATTAACATGGCAAGACATGGCAAAGGTGTTCTAGTCAAATTAAATGGAATTGGGCAATACATATATTGATTTGCCCCCACACATTCCATATTTATTATTTAGGTGATTTGCTACACCACCAAACCCAAGAGATGCAACACATGCAAGTATGATGCGATATGCACAAGATAGCTGACATTTAATAAAATAGGTATATGATTAGGGTTTGGGTCTGTACGTCGGATCGGGTGAACTAGGGTTCAAAACCGACGTCTTCGGTCCGTAGAGGAAGTAGTCGTCATCGTGGAAGTAGTCGTCGCGGAACCGGGGCATCGTCGTTTGTCGGTGTCATGGGAGTGGGCGAAGTGGTCGTACTCGGTCATCCCTGTTGACGGGCGCGGGCACGCAGGAGCACGGCAACGGACACCGGGAAGAAACGTGCACGAGCGGGCACCGCAACACGGACACGGTGGTCACGACAACGCGGCACCGGAGGAGGCACTCGCACGCGCATGTAGCAACACCTCGAAGGGTGGACAACTCGGACAAAAAGAGCGACGCCGGGGTCTTGCGGGCATTGTGTCGAACACCTGGCGGGCGTCGGCGGCGGCGTGCACACGGCCGGAAAGATGAGGCAGCGGGACGCGTGGGTGCGGGACAGAACGCACGGCGGCGGTGAGCACACGGGGACGCGGGGCGTCGGGTGGAGGTGGCCGAGCGGAGGCTCGCGGGGCGGCCGGAGGCGACGGCGCGTTGCGGGAGGCGAGGGGAGCGGGCGGCTGCGGGCGTGGTGGCTGCGGCGGCGGGGAGGAGGCGGCGGCCACGAGGGGAGCAGGGGGCGCGCGGGAAGCGGCGGCGGAGGACGCGCGTGCGGTGGCGCCGGAGCTGGCAAGCGGCGGCCGGAGCAGAGGAGGACGGGGCGCGGCGAGGACGGAGCAAAGGCGATGGAGCAGGGCCGGCGGGAGGAGCCGGAGGCAAGGGGCCGCGCGGTGGCTGTGGCGGCGGCGCGCGGCGGGAGGAGCACGGGGGCTCGCGGCCGGGAAGCGCAGGGGCCGGCGCGGGCTGGGAGGCAGAGGAGCGGCGCGGGCGAGCGCGTGGCTGGAGGCGGCCGGCGCGGCGAGCGGCGCGGTGGCGGCACGCTGGCGCGGGGGCGGCGGAGGAGCACGGCGCGGCCGGCGGCCAGCGGCGCGGGGGCGAGGGGCCGGGCGGTGCGGCGTCGGGGCGGGTAGTGCTGCTCGGGAGAGCTCGGCTGGGTGCGGGCAGTTTTTCCCGTGCGGGCTCGTGCGGGAAGGAGAGAAGGAGAAGAGGGAAAAAAAAGAAGAGAAAGAAGGAAAAGAGGGGGAAAAGAAAAGAAGGGGGTGGAAAGAGTTTTGCAAAAATTCCAGTAAAAGGAGGAGGGTGGCTGCAAATTTTCAGGGGGTGGGAAAGAAGTTTCCAGGGGAAACCCTAGGGTTTGCTTAGGTGGGCTTGGGCTTTTATTTCTCTCCCCTTTAATTATTTCTGATTAATATTTTTAAAACAAAATACACAGGGAATTTAAATACGAAAACTATACAAAATATTTTTAGTTTTAAATAGACAATTTAATAAACTAGTTTTTAACATTTTTAAAATATTTGAAAATAACACATTTTTAATTAATTCAAAATGCATTTGAATTTAATTGTGGAAAATAAATTTAAATGCAACCAATTAGATTAATGTGATGCAATGCGATGCCATGTCGATGCAAAAAGAAAACACACAAAACTAAAAGGGGATAAAACCCGGGGCGTTACATTCGACACCACTAACAAGGGATCGCGTCCCGCGATCCACGCCGAGACCACAAGAAGAGAGCGGTAACTACCGAGTCTTTGGCTCCGTGATGAAATTCTCGACACCACTAACAAGGGATTGTTGCTCCACCTTGAAATTCTCGACACCACTAACAAGGGATTGTTTCTCACGACGAAGACGACTCCGAAAGATCGAACCTAATAGAATAAAGGCAAGATAACGTCCACCCACACGTCGGATCCTAAAACTTTGAAAGTTTGGATAAGAGAAGAGACTCCAAAACAAGTAAGATAAGAGGAGAATTAGAATTGAGGTAAGGAATAAATAGAAACCTATTGAGACCATTTCTAAAAAAAAATTAGTCAAATAGTTTTTGACACTCTAAAAACAACGACTGTTAGCGAGCTTATCCTACAGGCTTTTGCGGACCCACTGCTTCGATAACCATTCGTATCGAAACAACAAGGAGATCGAAACCAAGGATCTGATACCACTTTGTGACGCCCTAAAATCGGTACTATGTAGATTTAAGCGTTCCCGCCAAAATCCGCATAATAACGATTTTAAGTCGGCCACCAGACATAATGTGCACGCCGAAACATGCGCATTATGTGGGTGGAATTGTGATAACATTACAACAGTTCCGATACATCCACAAATACAACAGAAGATAAATTACAACAACGAATCGAACGAGTCAAGATATAAATGATACAATACAAAGATTCAAATGACGGGCGGAAGAAAAAATAGTATCCGACTACGGATAAGATGCAAATTGGACTAAGAGTCCTGAAGATAAGCGATGGCGCCATATCCCTGCCCAGCCAAGCCGGAGGGATTCCCAAGCTAACGTCGTCAGACTTCAAACATGTTGACTGCACATAAATCACATCCCAAAAGAGGGTCAGGGCACTCCCTGGCAAGCAAATCCGACTTGCCTACTTTCTACACCATCTCCCAAAATATGGGGTAGGTGGACTTAGCGGCAGCAGCAATAGCAACCTAAAGAGACACGCTACAACTTCCGTCAAATCAGAGAGGGATAAGAGAGCGCATAAGATAAACATCTACCACTAACACCAAACATAACCCATTCTCGAATTAACCCCCTCAACCAAATATGAGGAAGCAATTCGGGAAACTCACACATTGAACAGTTTTAATTATAATTTATTGTGAAAATAATTCTATATTAGTAGTCAAATTAATTAACATTAATTAGGTGCAAGTTGTGTAGATCTTGTTAGCCAACATCATCACCAAAGTCGTCCATAACCGTGGACACGGCTCATCGATAAGATTATACCCTGCAGGGGTGCACTACTGTACCCATACTCGTATGATCAACCCAAGCAAGCATCAGGGCCTCTCAACACGACTCGTTCCTTCACTACAGCAAGTCCAAGTGCCACCCATATGAGTTGTTACCCGCGTCAGGAGTCCGGACGAATCTCAATTGCGGACTCATTAGTTTGCGACTACGCCACCATGCGGCTCAAACCACAGTAGGAACTGTCCGCTTCGTGTCGTACCGCACCTATATGACCCCCCGTATTACATACCCTCTCATCATCATCATCATCATGCACATGCATATGAGCAAATGGAAAACCCGAACTACTTGCGGCACATGGACAAGCTGTAGAACCGTTCAAAGTCGAGGGGGGCTCCATAGGGCCTCCCACAAGTGGTTAGTGCGCTCAAAATTGGATCCGAGGACAAAATCTCAGTTCCTAGGTCGACATTGAACAGAACAAAGCACCTCGCAAGGCCTTCCGCCTGGTGCCTTATCATTTAATTATAATACCCCAACTTAATACAACATTTTATTAAGGTAGAAAAATCTATCATACTAAGCAGATGAAACATAAGACCAACAGACGACTCGCACAAACAACTCTAAGCGTGCGCTACGACTCGCAAGGCCAACAGATAAACAAACAACATGTGATGGGATGTGGGGATAAAGCTGTATGGGCTGCAGGATAAACATGTGATGGGATCGCGATAAGAATCGAATACTAGGGTAGCAGAGATCAACGGTAGGAATGAAATACAATGTATAGGTAAACAAGCAAACTTTGCTTGCCTGAAATCCCGTATGGAAGCAGATCTTGTCGTTGCTCACACATCTCAACGTCGTATCCGCGAAGAAGCAACAAAACACTGGAAGCGCAAAAGATGCATTTTACAACTATGGCAAAAGATCCAGCATGATCATGGAAGAATGATGCATGGCATGGCAAGATGCATTGCGAGATGTACTTAATCCAAATTAAGCGGAACCGGGATTCCGACAATTAGTCTTAATGTTAAAGTTATTTATCTACCCAACAAATAAAATGTTCATTAACATGGCAAGACATGGCAAAGGTGTTCTAGTCAAATTAAATGGAATTGGGCAATACATATATTGATTTGCCGCACACATTCCATATTTATTATTTAGGTGATTTGCTACACCACCAAACCCAAGAGATGCAACATATGCAAGTATGATGCGATATGCACAAGATAGCTGACATTTAATAAAATAGGTATATGATTAGGGTTTGGGTCTGTACGTCGGATCGGGTGAACTAGGGTTCAAAACCGACGTCTTCGGTCCTCAGAGGAAGTAGTCGTCGTCGTGGAAGTAGTCGTCGCGGAACCGGGGCATCGTCGTTTGTCGGTGTCGTGGGAGTGGGCGAAGTGGTCTTACTCGGTCATCCCTGTTGACGGGCGCGGGCACGCAGGAGCACGGCTACGGACACCAGGAAGAAACGCGCACGGGCGGGCACCGCAACACGGACACGGTGGTCACGACAACGCGGCACCGGAGGAGGCACTCGCACGCGCATGTAGAAACACCTCGAAGGATGGACAACTCGGACAAAAATGGCGACGCCGGGGTCTTGCGGGCATTGTGTCGAACACCTGGCGGGCGTCGGCGGCGGCGTGCACACGGCTGGAAAGATGAGGCAGCGGGACGCGTGGGTGCGGGACGGAACGCACGGCGGCGGTGAGCGCACGGGGACGCGGGGCGTCGGGTCGAGGTGGGCGAGCGGAGGCGCGCGGGGTGGCCGGAGGCGACGGCGTGTTGCGGGAGGCGCGGGGAGAGGGCGGCAGCGGGCATGCGGGGAGCGGGCGGCTGCGGGCGTGGTTGCTGCGGCGGCGCGGAGGAGGCGGCGGCCACGGAGCAGGGGGCGCGCGGGAAGCGGCGGCGGAGGACGCGCGGGCGGCGGCGCCGGAGCTGGAAAGCGGCGGCCGAGCAGAGGAGGACGGGGCGCGGCGAGCTGGACGGTGCAGAGGTGAGGGAGCAGGGCCGGCGGGAGGAGCCGGAGGCGAGGGGCCGCGCAGTGGCTGGCGCGGCAGCGCGCGGCGGCCGGCGGGAGGAGCACGGGGGCTCGCGGCCGGGAAGCGCAGGGGCCGGCGCGGGCTGGGAGGCAGAGGAGCGGCGCGGGCGAGCGCGTGGCTGGAGGCGGCCGGCGCGGCGGCGGGCGCGGGCGCGGCGGCGAGCGGCGCGGTGGCGGCGCGCTGGCGCGGTGGCGGCGCGCTGGCGCGGGGGCGGCGGAGGAGCACGCCGCGGCCGGCGGCCAGCGGCGCGGGGGCGAGGGGCCGGGCGGCGCGGCGTCGGGCGGGTGGTGCTGCTCGGGGGAGCTCGGCTGGGTGCGGGCAGTTTTTCCCGTGCGGGCTCATGCGGGAAGGAGAGAAGGAGAAGAGGAAAAAAAGAGAAAGAAGGAAAAGAGGGGGAAAAAGAAAAGAAGGGGGTGGAAGGAGTTTTGCAAAAATTCTAGTAAAAGGAGGAGGGTGGCTGCAAATTTTCAGGGGGTGGGAAAGAAGTTTTCAGGGGAAACCCTAGGGTTTTCTTAGGTGGGCTTGGGCTTTTATTTCTCTCCCCTTTAATTATTTCTGATTTATATTTTTAAAACAAAATACACAGGGAATTTAAATACGAAAACTATACAAAATATTTTTAGTTTTAAATAGACAATTTAATAAACTTGTTTTTAAGATTTTTAAAAGATTTGAAAATAACACATTATTAATTAATTCAAAATGCATTTGAGTTTAATTGTGGAAAATAAATTTAAATGCAACCAATTAGATTAATGCGATGCAATGCGATGCCATGTCGATGCAAAAAGAAAACACACAAAACTAAAAGGGGATAAAACCCGGGGCGTGACATGATACGTCGGTACCGGTTCGGTAATTAAAATAAAAAGGATCCGTTGGATCTAGATCCAACGGCCCAGATCTAATCGACAAAGGCTAGCGCCGCTAGGTCATCGCAGACCTCGCCGGAGACGATGCGCGCGGCGGCGACACGTCGGCAACACGCGTTCTATGCGATCTAGGCGGTCCTGGAAAGAATGGATCATACCAAAACAAATAGGATGCCATGGCAGACTAGATGGCGAGGCAGTGGTCTTCGATGCGTCCTCTTCCTCTGCCAATGGCTCGTCGGAGTAGGAGATGGCGGCGCTGAGCTTCGGTCGTCCATGGGCTCGTCAATCTGGCGCAGAAAAGGACGAACGACAATGTCAAACGGACGCTTAAGGACGAGGGTTGGAGTATGGGACAAAAGGGAGAGCTGGGTGTAACGCCCCGGGATTATCCCAATTTTATTTTTTTTGTTTGTTTTTCTTTTGCATCATCATATCATCATGCAATTGTCAATTCATTTGTTTCATTGCATTAAAATTTAATTCAACTTCATTTAAATTCTTTTCCACTTCTAAATTCCAATGCCTTCTCAAATAAATTCAAATAAAGTTTCAAATTATTTATAAATAATCAAACCAGTAATTAATATGACTAATTTAAAAACTATTAAAAATTCTTCAAAAGTTTTATTTATATTTCTTTTCTGAAATTTTTAAAGATACAAAAACAGAAAAAAAATAAAAAGAAAAGAAAACAGCGTCCGCCGGCGGAGAGCCGCCGCCGGAATTCCCCGTCGCCGGACCTCCCCGAGACAAACTACTCCCTCTAGAACCTCCCGATGAGCCTCCTCTCTCCATTCCCTCTATCCCCCTTCGATTCGTGGTCGGCTATGGTCGAGTCCATCCCCTTCTCTTCCCGGTCCGCCATTGTTGGACGAAGGAGCTCTACACGATCTGTTGTGCTACGCCCGACGCCTGCTCTCGTCTCTCTACCGCACCACGCACACTACCCCGCACTACACCAGCAACACGTACGCGGCGCGCGACCAGGATCGCTGCTGCTCCTGTCGTGATCCTCGTCGTTATGATCCACCCGCACGTAAAGCCTGAAGTTTTCCTGTTTGGTTCAGTTAAACATCGCTGGGTCGCCTCTTAAGCTATTGTTCGCTATGTACATCACCAACACTCTCATGTCCAAGTGGTTAGCGCAGCGATCCCCACCCGCAGCTCGAGGTCGTGGGTTCGAGTCCGCCCCGGGCGCGTTGACAATAAAATTGCCCATCTTTTATTTTTTTCTCTCTTCCCTCGCTGACATGTGGGACCCTCATGTCATAGACTCCCAGAGACATATCAGATCTGGTAACTTACCTCGAGCCCCCTGCTCCCTGGTTTTCACACCTAAGCCCCCAGAAACTCTGTTTCCCTCACGGAGAAGTCCCTGCAATATATAGAAAGAAGCCTAAAAGTAAATTGCTAATATCTTTTAATCTACAACTCCAAATAAAATAATCTTTATATGTTTATTTATCATAAAAATGCAGTGAATATTAATATATCATTTATATGCCATTTTGCATCTGTTATTTTAATTACTTAGTGTAATTTCTTAATCACAACTAAATAAATAATATGGAATGTGTGGGGTAATAAATATATAATGCTTTATTCCATTTAATTTAATTAGATCATCCATGCCATGTGTTGCCATGTTAACCAACATTTAATTTTACGGAGTAAATAAATAATTTGCACCTAAATATTAATTGACGGGTTTGCTTTCCCGCTTAATTTGGATTAAATACATTTGTTTTGCATCTTGCCATGTCATGCATCATTCTCGTATGGTCATGCTGAATCTTTTGCTGTAGTTGTAAAGTGCATCTTTTACGCTTTCCAGTGTTTGTTGTTTCTTCGCGGATAAGACGTTGAGATGTGTGAGCAACGACAAGATCTGCTTCCATGCGGGATTCCCGGCAAGCAAAGTTTGCTTGTTTACCTATACATTGTGTTTCATTCCTGCCGTTGATCTCTGCTACCCTAGTATTTGATTCTTTATCGCGATCCCATCACATGTTTATCCTGCAGCCCATAAAGCTTTATCCCCACATCCCATCACCTGTTGTTTGTTTATCTGTTGGCCTTGCGAGTCGTAGCGCATGCTTAGAGTTGATTGTGCGAGTCGTCTGTTGGTCTTATGTTTCATCTGCTTAGTATGATAGATTATTCTACCTTAATAAAATGTTGTCTTATATTGGGGTATTATAATTAAATGATAAGGCACCAGGCGGAAGGCCTTGCGAGGTGCTTTGTTCTGCTCAGTGTCGACCTAGGAACTGAGATTTTGTCCTCGGATCCAATTTTGAGCGCACTAACCACTTGTGGGAGGCCCTATGGAGCCCCCCTCGACTTTGAACGGATCTACAGCTTGTCCATGTGCCGCAAGTAGTCCGGGTTTTCCATTTGCTCATATGCATGTGCATGATGACGATGATGATGATGATGATGATGATGAGAGGTTATGTGATACGGGGGGTCATATAGGGGTGGTGCGCGCGAAGCGGACAGTTCCTACTGTGGTTTGAGCCGCATGGCGCGTAGGCACAAAATAATGAGTCCGCAATTGAGATTCGGCCGGACTCCTGACGCGGGTAACAACTCATATGGGTGGCACTTGGACTTGCTGTAGTGAAGGAATAAGTCGTGTTGAGAAGCCCTGATGCTTGCTTGGGTTGATCATGCGAGTATGGGTACTGTAGTGCACCCCTGCAGGGTATAATCTTATCGATGAGCCGTGTCCACGGTTATGGACGACTTTGGTGATGATGCTGGCTAACAAGATATAGACAACTTGCACGTAATTAATGTTAATTAATTTGACTAGTAATATAGAATTACTTTCGCAATAAATTATAATTAAAACTATTCAACATGTGAGTTTCCTGAATTGCTTCCTCATATTTGGTTGAGGGGGTTAATTCGAGAATGTGTTATGTTTGGTGTTAGTTGTAGTTGTTTACTTATGCGCTCTCTTATCCCTCTCTGATTAGACGAAATTTTTAGCGTGTCTCTTTAGGTTGCTAGTGCTGCTGCCGCGAAGTCCACCTCCCCTGTATTTTGGGAGATGGTGTAGAAAGTAGGCAAGTCGGTTTTGCTTGACAGGGAGTGCCCTGACCCTCTTTTGGGATGTGCTTTATGTGCAGTCAACAGGTTTGAAGTCTGACGACGTTAGCTTGGGAATCCCTCCGGCTTGGCTGGGCAGGGATATGACACCATTGCTTACCTTCAGGACTCTTAGTCCAATTTGCATCTTATCCGTAGTCGAATACTTTTTCGCTACCGCTGTCATTTGAATCTTTGTATTGTAATATTTGTATCTTGACTCGTTCGAGTCGTTGTTGTAATTTTTCTTCTGTTGTATTTGTGGATGTATCGGAACTGTTGTAATGTTATCACAATTCCACCCACATAATGCGCATGTTTCGGCGTGCACATTATTTCTGGTGGGCGACCTAAAATCGTTATTATGCGGATTTCGGCGGGAACGTTTAAATTTACATAGTACCGATTTTAGGACATCACATTGGGGGAGGTCGACTCTCACCGGAACGTGCAGATCACGACGGCGGCAATGGCGGACTCCGGCGGTCGAATCCGGTCGAATCCTTCTGCCTGGCGGCGGATTGGGCTAGGGTTTCTGGGGCAAATGCGAGAGGAGAGGCAGGGCTATTTATAGGAACGCACGAGACGGTTAAAGATCGCTTAATAAGCACGAATCGAACGGAAATGGAAAGAGGGAATCGGGGGCGAAAATCTCGGCTGGTGGTTGAAGAAGAAGGTCTCCTGACAAGTGGGTCCCGTATGTCAGGTTTTTCTTTTTTTCTTTTCTGATTTTCTATTTTGTTTATAACTTTTGATTTAAGTGTCCAAATGAAGTTAAATAATTTTCTAAAAAAAATTAAAAGCCATATCTCGGTGTCCATCACCCTTTTAGTCCTTAAACTTAGAACAATCCTCGAAGTTGGCCACAACGGATTTGGCCACCAGTTTCGATCAATCGTTTTGGAGTGAAATGCATTCACAGTCCTCGAAGTTGTTCGCCATGTCCAGAACAATCTTTAAACTCAGAATTTGCCTCGATACAGTCCTGAAAGTTGCTCTTCATGTCCATCTACACTTCATGTCCATCTACAGCCCTAGATACGAATGCTTAGCGTATAACACTGACGTGACAACAGAATAAGCTCATTTTGGTCCTCAAAGTTGTCGACGATGTCCAAAACAGTCCTAATAAAAAAGAAAAAGTCCATTCTAAACCTTGAACTCGTACAGCGTCGGCGAAATGAACACTAAACTTTAAATCCCGGTCATTTGAATTCTGAATTTACAAATCCCGGTCTAAATTAAACCCTGAACCTGTTTTTGGAAAAAGAATAAAAAAATTCCTAATTGTCACTCTCGCTGACTATACTGGCCCACGTGGTCATTCCACCTATCAAAAAAATAATCAACCGGCCCAACCCGTGTGCTTGCCGATCAGTGTGCACGCAGGCCTGTGCACTGTGCTCGCCGGTTGTGCTGGATGGCCGTGTGCCTGCTGGCCGCGTCTTCCCATGCGCGTGCTCGCCGGTCGTGCTGGATGGCCGTGTGCTGCAAGCCGCGCCTGCGCCTGCCCATGCGTGTGCACGACGGTCGTCTGCGTTTGCCTCTGGGCTGCACCTGTGTGCTTGCCGGCTGCGTGCACGGTGCACCTGCTGCCCGTGCCTGCTCACGTTGTGTGCATGCTCGCCGGCGCTGTTTGGTGGCCGCGTGCGCTGCTGGCCGTGCCTGCTCCCATGCGTCCGTGCTAGCTCGACGGCTGCGTGCGCCTCATGCCCGGTCCATGCTCGTCGGCCGTGTCCGTCTGCTGGCCGCGTCTTCTCACGTCCCGTGCATGCTCGCCGGCAATGTTCGTTGGCCGGATGTGTGCCTGTTGGCCTCGCGTGCTCCCCTGTGTGGGTGCTAGCTCGCCGGCCGCGTGCGCCTTGTGCCCCGTCCGTGCTCGCCAGCCACGTGCGACCGCATGTGTTTACTGGCCCGGAGAAGCTGGCCGGAGACAGAGCGTGCGGACGTCCATTGATCGAGCGAGGATTGGAAAAGAATTGGGGAAGAAGATAGATATGACGCGTGGGTCCCACTGTCATTGAGAGTAGCATGTCATCCCGGGCGGGATGTTCTTTTCCTGGTGTGCCAAATATGTTCTAGGGTTTGATATAGACCGGGATTCGTAAATTCAGGATTCAAACGACCGAGATTTAGAGTTCAGGTTTCATTTCGCCGACCCTCTACAACTTTAGGGTTTAAAATAGATTTTCTCAATAAAAAAACAAAACAACAAAAAGAAAAACGGCTCATGCATTATTCGAAATAGAAACCTCCCGCGTTGGAACAAAGGAGCGCAGCCACTAGGCCAACGCAATGATTATATAGGTATTAGAACTGATCTGATATGAAGAAGAATTACTGTTTTTTAATTTCAACAAAAGGTGCATGTTTTTGTGATATTTATTTATAAAAATATTAATCATCCTACTATAGAATTACTTCCTTCTATAACTATGTAAATAAAATGTCTCTACGTATCAAACAATTTACGTTTTCCTTCTCCGAATCAAACAATTTATGTTTAATTTCATCGTAATACAATTTACTTAGTATCCTACTGTAGAATTACTTCTTGATATAGAAAGTCGATTTTGATGAAGTGCAGCTTATAAAAAGAATTGATTTCTAATTAAGAGACATATTGTACGTATATAGTACTCATTTAAAAACCAAAATATATTATTAGTTGTTGAAAAATTAAGGAGTCATGAAACACTACTAGGATGAGCACCGTCCTCTCCCATGTGCACCCGCAGCAACAAGCTCTTGTGCACGCGCAAGGATACAATGATCTGCTGCTTATCTTTGTCTTCGTTGCACTACCTTTTGTTGAAATTCAGTTAACGTTTCACGGTTTTTTATACGACTTCACTTTCATTACTTGACACAAGCATTATGGCGGCCTAGTGGTTGTGCTCGCTTGTCCGTATTTTTTGATAAACTTCCCACTTTTTTTGTTTTCGCGTTTTTTTATTCGGACTGTTTTGAACATCGTCGGCAACTTTGAGGACCAAACTGAACTTGTTCTATTGCCACATCAGCGTTATACGCTAGACATTCTATCTAGGACCATAGATGGACATGGATAGCAACTTCCAGAACTGTACTGAGGCAGATTCTAAATTTGGGGACTGTTCTGGACATGGTCAATAACTTTAAGGACTGTGGATGCATTTCACTCATCGTTTTGCCTGTAGCGATACTAGCTCGATCCGGAAAGTTTAAACCGATACGGAATCGAATAAAACATGCCATAAATTGCGCTTGCCACGGTACCTCTCCAATTCCGCCGAGATCTGATTCGTGGCCAGACCGGCTGGCCGGTACAGCTAGCTTTGATGGGACAATTATTTCTCTGGGGAATTGGTGCCTTCGTAGAAGGGCACGGACACAACTGTAGATAGGATCAACCGCGCGAGAGGCCAGTGCTGGACATAGCCTACGCACCAGAGGAACTATCCGTAAAGAAGAAGAGGACAGTTTTGAACGTAGCCTCAACCTTCGATAAAATAGTCGGTCAGATTCGATCTGCACGTCCGACAAAACGGAAGAGCCGGACGGATCAATATGGCCGACAATGATGATGTTGCTCACGCCAGCCCTGCCGGAGCAGAATAGCCGGCTAGATGCGATCTGGTCGCGTCGATGAAGATGACGATTGGAATCGCCGGCAGCGGATATCCAATATTGTTCCCGCCTGGAACGTGACGGTAGTAACCTTATGCCCCACGATGAGCGCCAACTGTCGGAGTATCGGTATAATTGATAGGAGACGGGGGGTCCCCTAGCCTATGGATGGACGTGGGGAAGAAGGCTTGAGTCATCGAGATCGGGATTGAACACGGCGAGGTTACCCAGTTTCAGATCTCACAGCGGTGGCGAGACCCTACGTGCTGCTATAATTCACTATAAGGTGGATAGCCGTGAACATGTTACAATGACTATGATGCGTATTGGAACGTCTATGAGCTTGGCGCTAATGACCTCCCGGTGGCCGTCTTACATAGGCGGCCAAGCCCCGTGATACAAGTCAACTACTTGTCCGGTAAGAAAACAGAGTCCTAAACCTAGCCGGCTTAGTTGCCGCATTCTGCCTTGGGCTTGGTGGCTTGACGGGTTTCGGCCTTCCGCCTTCCTTGGACCGTCCGCCTACTTTTTTGTACGTCAGCTATCTAGGCCGCCCTGCAGGCATCAGCCTTACCAACCTTGGGCCACCCTGGACTAACCGGATTGATCCATGTCAGAGATACCCCTGGTTGGTATATCCCCAATAGAATGTTCCCAACAACTCGGGTTTTTGTAAACATCTCCGACTATTCCCAGCAACTCGGTTTTATAAAACACTTGCTCGCTGATTGCTCCCAGCAACTCGGATTTTTCTTCCGAAAACATTTTTATCAAACCAGGCTTCCATCCTAAAGTTTCTAGGTAAGAATATACTACTAGAAAATATGATTTTCTCTATTGAGCCAGCAAAAAATATTCACAACAACCCTAATTATTAAAAAGGTTATTTTTCATTTAACAAGGGGTACTATACTATTCCAGGAAATACTTCAGACAAAAAAGTATCTTAATAGTTCAAGAAATACTTCAGACCAAAGTAAAGTAAACCACAAGCATATCACTAGCATTAGCACATTCACAAGCAAACATGTTGCCAGTGCTAGAAACACATACCATTAAGTAGTTAATCAAACAAGAAAGGGTTACACTACTGCTCACACCAGTAGTTGACTAAGAGCTAAAAAGGTGTAGTTGGCTGATTTAATGAAACACCACAAAGGAGCGTGTTGACAACAATATAAAGTAAACAAGAAAATAACAAGCATTTCAAAGCTTCACCACTTACTGGATAAAAACATAACACACAAACACAACTCCAAACAAAGGCTATAAAAACATTGGGTTATAATTGTAGGGTACAAAGTGAATTATGTTAAACTTAAACTAACAATGCACCAAACATTATCAAAGTGTTTGAGACAAGTTATTATTGTTGATTTAAGGTTCTCGAATTCAAGGTTGATTAGTAACATTCATACACTTTATACTTACTAAAAACAGAGAATTAAAATAATAATTTTATTAGATAACATGGTGTTGTTTTTGGGGAGATAAAATATAACTTCTAGGATAATGTTCAGAACATTAAATCCTTCTGCCACAGTACATGTAGTAATTGTAGGAAGCTATGAAAATTGGATTTGCATGCAAAGCTATTACTAAACAGGAAATAAAAATCCTGCAAATGGTAAAGGTCTCAAAACCATAATGAACATAGTTTTAGTTTAAGACTCTCCTACATGCAAGGTTAATTTCTATGGATAGGTATTGATTTCATCTTTCTTTAGCAATTTGATTCACTCCGTTTGGACATTCCTAGCCCCATCAATTTCAGTTTTAAAAGAATAAACACATTTTACCACTAATAAGTAGCACATGATATAATTTACTTTTAGACAAATCCAACTTTGCATTTTTAGCAAAACACATAAGTACTTCACAAAAATACTCCTAAACCATTTATACACAGATATGTAGCATAAACAATTTAAACTAGACACAAGCAATAAACAAAAAATAAGAATCTCCATTTTAAAGTGTAATAACCGATTGTGTATGAAAATAACTCACCAAGCAGAAACTATACGCTGAACAATTCTACCAAGTTAGGATATGATAGATACTTCTCATATATAACACAAGCAATTGGATTTACTCCAAAAAGTATTTTAAATAATGAATTAAAAATCATCAAAGTGTTACTGGTTTAAATCTTAATGTTGATAGAACTTTAGTTTCACAACACTCCTGCATGCATGGCATATGGATCTAGGTAGGTATTCTCACTAGCTTTGCAGAAACTACAGTTTGTAACATTTGGATATACAAAACTCAAGTTATAAATTAAATACTGAATAAGATACTCGTTACAAGATTTAATCTAGCATGCACATACAAACACCTTTTTGAGAAAGGCTAGTGCCACATGGTTGATAAAACACACAGGAACGCTACAAAATTTACTTCAAAACATTTGCATGAACAGATCTACCACAAACGAATTAATCCAAACAGCTAGATCTGTAGAAAAATAAACAGGATAAACATTTAACAGAAAAACAGAAAACGGGCTGGATCTGGCCGGATTTTGGCCGCCAGAGGCACGCCGGCCCAAGGCGCTGCGCGCGCTGGCAAGGCGGTACGCCGCCGCTGGATCCGGATCAGACGGCTAGGGTTAGATTAGGATAGGTTCAAGCAGAGTCGTGGATCGCGAGATAGACGGGGCCAGCTCGTCTTCTTCCTCCAGACACAAGGCCCTAAAGAAAGATGGCGCGGACGCGCAACTTACCTTGGGGGGTGCTGAGAGGCGAAGGCGGGGTAGAGGTGGCTGCGGATGATCGAGGGAGTCGAGGCTGGTCTTCAAATCTTCCTGGCGTCTTCGGGTTTGGCAGTGGAGTCGAGGGTGTCTAGCACGGGCACGGCGAGGTCGCCGTGACTCCAGTGTTTCTGCAGGCGCACAAGGATGTCTCAGAGTTAGCCGTCGCATAGGAGAGTAAGATGGTGCAGAGGGAAGGACTGGAGAGGAAGGGAATCCACGGAGAGCTTGCTCGCAAGCTCGCCAGCCCAAGCAGAGAGACTCGTGTTCCAGGGCCGCAGAGAGTCGGAGAGCTCGCGAGATCTCACAAGGGTGGCGGGGAGGAGGTGCAGGAGGCTAATGGGCAAGGTTAGAGCATGGGGACAGGTCTGAGGCTTCTTATCTGTGCGGCTGCCCGGTCTATGGTGGACGGCGTGCGCGGACGAGAGCAGAGGGGTTGATGGACGGGGATAGGGCGCAAGGGGCGGTGACAGGAGCGTCTTTGAATAGCGAGGGATGTCACGGGCAAGTTCTCAGGCCAGGGCGTGGGGTGGTCGAGTCTGAACGTGGGACGAGCTCGTCGAGCATTGGGCAACAAGGGTGGCCCTCGGGACAACCAGAAAGGACAAGGAGATGAGCTAGGATCTCTCCATAGCACTCATGAATGGTGGGGGAGGTCTTTGGCGAGAGGATTGGCCATGGAATGGCCTAGGGCGCTGGTTGGGTGGAGGGCGAGGTGCTCGGTCGTCTCTGCACATCAGGTGTTTGTTTAAATGTCCAAAAGAGAAAAAAAAAGGATTCGACCAAGGGCTGGGTAGGGTCGATGACCAAAATGTGAAGGGGTTGTGTGATCGTTAGGGAATATCCATAACAAGGATTGGGAGAGGAGAAGGTAGGTTCAGTAAAAGATGGTTTTTAGGGCTGACAGGACTTAGCCACTTTGCTTAAATGGATTAGTCAGTTCTATGCCTTAAAATTATAAACCAAGTTGGGCTGCTTTGAAGGGATATAGGTGCAGTACTTGGCTAAAGATATTAGGTCAAAAAGATTAAACAAGTACTAGATAAGAAAATGGGAAAAGGCTATCTAATAACATTACATATGGCTACCTTATAAAGAAGCACTCAAAACAAACAAGAATTAGTGATCAAACATTTTTGTAAAATATAAAGAATGATAAAAGGGATTAGTAGAGGTGGTGAGGATGTTGTTAGGTAAGTTGCATTTTCACTTTGAATAAAATAAACCCTAGTTGCCATGCTCTTGAAATGATAAAAGTTAATAGTTATTAAGATAGTTATCTCCTTTATGAAGATATAAAGTTTGAGCTTCTTTTGAATCAATTCAAGGAAAAATATGTAATACACACCACAATCAAAAAAGACTTTTTTCAAACATGATAAATCTCACATCAAACCACACATCAAAATGGGCACATAGTATCCACTAGCAAAATTCAAATATAAGCCAAACAATCCAGAAACAAGTAAATGAATAAACACATCCTAACATTTAGGATACGACAAGCATATGGTGAGGTAGCGACCAATATGATCAAGACAAGGTTTTTGGTAGAAAAAGAATTAATTAAACATTTTGGGAATTGGTTTTCTAGACTAATAAAACTGGGGTTTTTTAAAAGAGAGTTGCTAAAACTTGCAACATAATACACTCAAAATACATTAGGACGTATTATATGGTCCTATATAGTTTTGAAATCATAAAGCTTTTGGAAATACTTTTATTTTCTCAATTGAAGGTCTTTGGGTAGTTGCTAAATTCAAAACATCATGGTAAATAGAGTTTTCTTAAAAATAAGATAAGAGAAGATACCTGGACTATTTTACTTGCCATAACCTTGATCTCAGAGGTCATATTATAACTTGTTTGAGTTTTAGTAGGTTTTACTTAGAAGTAAACAACACAAGGAACAAAACATGACATGACCACGAGAGCAAAACAAGAGAAAAACATATCCTTTAACAGACATTTCAAAAAGTTTTTGTTCCCTCTAAATTTTGGATCTTTATTAACAAAGTTTTTTCTTAGTTCCAAAATTTGGGACGTTACACTTCGAGAAAATCAAGAACGAGTCGAAGAAGGGGAGCACGGGCCCACACTTGATGGAGGCTCCCCCTATGCCACGCCACCACGTGGTGTGGGGCCCTTGTGGCTCCACCGCCTTCGCCCTTTCGCCTATTTAATCCCCCTGACAAAAAAACGCTCAATACGCGAGCACTTTTCCTCCACTAGTTCCAGAGCCGCCGTCATCGTCAACCCTAGTTCGGTACGGTTCAGAACCTCTCCACGGCACCCTACCGGATAGGGGAATCATCACCGAAGGGCTCTACATCACCATGCCCGCCTCCATATATGCGTTATTAGTTCAACTTGGACTTCGGGACCATAGGCTAGATGGTTGTCTTCTCCTCTTGTGCTACCATGTTTAGATCTTGTGAGTTTCCTAACATGCCCAAGATCATCTTTATGTAATGCTACATCTTGTGTTTGATGGGATCAAATGAATATTGAGTACTATGTCATTTTATTCATAATATATTATATGTGTGTTGTTAATGATCTTGCATGCTCTCCGTTGCTATTAGACGCTTTGTCCACGTAGATGCTTCTGACTCCAAGAGGGAGTATTTATGCTCGATAGTGGGTTCATGTCTCTATTTAATCTGGGGGAGTAACAACAACTTCTAAGATTGTAGATGTACTATTGCTACTAGGGATAAGACAATAGTACTTTGTCTAAGGATAATTGTATTAGTTACTTTACACATTGCTTAGTGCAATAATCTGATGCTTGCAACTTAACACTTAAAGGGGTGCCGACGCTAACGGTTGGAAGGTGGATTATTAGTCATAAATGCGGTTGGAACGGTGAAAGAACATTTCTTAATCCCTAGTGTTTTGTGTGTTAGTTAACAATACCAATGATGTACTAATCCTATTGCTAAGTATTTCAGTTTGGGTGAAACTCATATCACAAATCTTAAAGCAAAGAGTTTCTGGAATTCTTCAGGGACTCGGATATTCCGGTTCCCCAACCGGATATTCCGAGTCGACCTCAGAAATTTGGCTAAGTCAAGTTCAGAAGTGGCACTGACTTCAATCGGAAAATCAGCCCGGAAATTTTAAGGACCCGGATATTCCGGTTCACCAACCGGATATTCCGATTCACCCACCGGATATTCCGAAGCAACCTCAGGAAAATTGGCTAAGTCAAGATTCAGAAGTGGCACTGACTTCAATCGGAAAATCAGCCCGGAAATTTCAAGGACCCGGATATTCCGGTTCACCAACCGGATATTACGAGTCAACCTCAGGAAAATTGGCTAAGTCAAGATTCAGAAGTGGCACTGACTCCAATCGGAAATTCAGCTCGGAAATTTCAAGGACTCGGATATTCCGAGTCAACCGAAGAAAATCGGCTAAGTCAAGTTCAGAATTGGTTCTGATCTCAACCGGAAATTCAGCTCGGATATTTTCAAAGGCCCGGATATTCCGGGGAACCAGAATTTCCGGTGCATCTTAAACCGGAATTTCCGGGTGACCAAGACAGCCAACGGCCAGATTTTGAGGGGGATTATAAATACCCCCTCACTCACTCAAGAACACTTGAGCTCTCAGACTTTCTCTCTCCTACTATTCTTGAAAGCTCAATTCATCAAGATCTCCCAACCCCCCCACCCAAATTCATAGATCTTTGGAGGATTGGAGGAGAAGGCCCAGATCTACATCGTCACCGAAGGGATTTACATTTCTCCCCCATTCATTTGGGGATTTCGTGGCTAGGGTTTCCGGTGGGAAAACCTAGTTCACCATTGTTGTACTCTTGGTGTTACCTTGACCTTTTGTGGTCCTTGACCTGTTGTGGTCCTTCTTGGGAGCCCCCAATTCAGTTGTGGGTGTGTGCCTCAAGCGTTTGTAAGGGATTCGATCTCCGCCCTAAAAGGGGATCAATAGTGGAAGGTGGACTCGAAACCTTTGTGGTTGAGTTCATCGGAGAAGAAGGTGAGCCTTTGTGGCGTTGCGGCTAACCTGTTGTGGTAGCGCACACCTCTCCAAACGAGACATACACCCTTGGGTGGAACTCGGGATTACATCTTCGTCTCCGCGTGCTTCACTTGGTTCCCTTTACCCTTTTCTCCCTTACTTGCTTCTTGTTATTGCTTAGATTCTCATTTAGGTAAATTCACCGTAGTTGCATATCTAGAGATTTTACCTTTGAGTTGAGCCTAAAATTGAAAAGACCTAAAATTTGTAATAGCACCTATTCACCCCCCCCCTCTAGGTGCCGGATTCCCGTTCAATTGGTATCAGAGCCTTGTTCACTTTTAAGGGCTTAACCGCCTAAGTGCAACGATGACGAAATCCGATGCCGAGAGGGCCGCCCGTGAAAAAGTAGAGGCGGAGAAGGAGGCGTTAGCCAAAGGGGCAACCATGGCCGATCTCATTGATATGAGATCGTCCTTGGAGGCCCAACTCCTCAAGATGAATGAGATGCTCATGGCACTCTTGAAGTCTAAGGAGCCCGAGGCTACTTCTCCCTCTCCTCCTCCTAAGGACCATGCGGGGAACTCTAAGGAGTCATCTTCGGATGGGTCCAAAGATGTTACCTCAAGTGTTCCCGGGATGGCGGAAAAGGATGAACCACCTAGCTCCTCTAACACCCCCAAAGGAGAGGAATTTCATAATGTCAACCATAATTACTCTCCTAACCCTCCTATCCCTCACCCTCATGTAAACTTTAGAAGTGATCCTCCTAAGCTTAAACCTACTCATTTCTCTCAATGGGTGTTTCTAATGAAGTCTCATCTATGTAGTGCCTCCATTGAGCTTTGGCGCATCATTGAAGAAGGATACAAGCCCCATGATCCAACCAACTTGACAAGAAGAGAGGTGGTTGATAGCCAACTCAACGCCACCGCTCTTCATCAACTCCAAATGGCCGTTGGAGAGAAGGACATGGCGCTTATTCAACAATTCTCCACCGCCAAGGAAGTTTGGAATGCTCTTTCCGACATCTTCGTTGGGAATGAGAGCATGAAGAAGAACCGGTATGATGCCCTATGCAATGAGGTGGAAGGGTTCTACAAGTTGGATGGAGAAAGCCACGAGGACATGTACCGGAGGTTGGTGTTGGTCGCCAACTCCTTCAAGAACCTCGGGGCGGAGTACATCAATGATGCTTGGATCAAGAGGAAGTTTGTTACCGCTCTCATGCCCTTTGAGGACACGGATTTGAAGACACTCCAAGGGAGACATGACTTTGCAAAGATGACATCCAATGAAGTTATGCAAGAGATGACCGCATACAAGGTGGCCTCCAAGATTGCACAAGATGCAAGAGCTAGAGCCATAGGGATGCACAAGCATGCCTCAATTGCTTTGAAGGCCACCGTTGAAGAGGAGGATGAAGAGGTGTGCGATGACCAAGTCGAGCTATCTAGTGAAGCTCTCTCAAGCACTCTCACTCAACACATGGGTCTTGCGGCAAGAACCTTTTGGAAGAACCCCGGAAGGGCCAAAGCAAGGATTGACAAGAAGTTTCCCCCCAACGGAGGAAAGCCATTCAACAAAGTGAGACTTTGCTATAACTGCGATGACAAGAGCCACTTTGTTGCCGATTGCCCATGGGAGAGAAGAGAGGATCATGGTGGGAGGCTCGTGGCCAAGACGAAGGGCAAGGGGCCCATGCCCATGAAGAAGCCTTTCTTCAAGAAGAACCAAAAGATTGTCTTGGTGACTCAAGAGCAATATCCCACCGATGATGAAGATAGTGACAAGGAGGATACTCCAACGCAAGTGGCCGCACTAGCCATGTCTTCCACAACTCCATCACTCTTCTCCTCGCCAAACGAGAGCGTCATCGTCAAGAATGGAAGATGTCTTATGGCTAAGACATCCGAGGTACAACTATCCCCCAACTCCATATCACATGACATTGATGATGCTATGAGTCTAGAAGTCAAGGAAGAGATCATTGCTTTTGTTAAATTCATGACAAACTTGCAAGGAGAAGGAAAGAAACACTTTGGCTCAATCATGAGTCGTATAGGTGAGCTTGAGGATGAGCTTGAACTAAAAGGTGAGATTGAGAGAGAGGATGCACATGCTAAGGTGTCTCTCCAATCCTCTCTCGAAGATGAACAAGAAGCTCATGCTCTCCTCGAGGAGAAACTTGCTAAGATCACTAAGGATCGTGATCTCTACTTTGCTAAATGTAAAATTGTGCGAAAAGAAAAGTCCGAGCTTGTAGTTGCTCATGCTAGACTTTGCGAAGACTTCGAGTCACTTGACAATGCTCACAAGGTGTTGACAAGTGATCACGAACGTCTTCTCAAGTCTCGTGATCAACTCCAATCTCGGATATCTAATCTTGAGAAACCTAGCACCTCTACTCCTTTGAATGCTAATGCAAATGTTGTGAAGGGTATTGCTAGGGTTTTGTTTGTTCCTTCTATGGCAACCAAGCCCAAGACATCTCTTGATAAAGGTAAGGGGACACTCACTACTCCTCTTCATGAGCGAGTGCCCCACAAGGGTAAGGAAGGTCTAGGCTATGTTGCTAAGGAGAAGAAGGAGATCAAGAAGAAGACCAAGACCGCACAAGCCAAGAAGGTTGACACTGCGAGTGGAAATGCCACAAGGGGCACTCCCACTCGTAATGACTTTGCGGGCATAACTAACCCCAACTATGCTTTATATGTTGATTATTATGGGGATGTCTATGCTAGATACATTGGTCCTTTTGATGGTTATATTGAATATGCTATTTGGGTACCAAAGACCCTTGTTGCTAACCAAAAGGCACCCATTGCAAAATGGGTACCTAAATCCAAGAATTGATTGTGTGTAGGGCCTTGCTTCCGGAGGATCGAAATGGATAATTGATAGTGGGCGCACTAGTCATATGACCGGAAGCAAGGATATTGTAACGGAGTTGAAGCCCAATGATGATCAAATGACCGTTACATATGGGGATAATTCTAAGTGTAAGGTAATAGGGCTCGGCAAGGTGGTAGTGGCACCGGACATCACACTTGTGAATGTCTTGCTTGTCGAGTCCCTAGGTTTCAACTTGATCTCCGTCCATTCCTTAACTTGTTTGGGCTATACTGTTGTCTTTGAAAAGGAAATGGTCATTCTCTTGCGGAGCAAGTCTCTCAATGTGTCTTTCGTTGGGTACATTGAAAATGGGCTCTATGTGGTTGACTTCTCCGGAGTCACCACTTCCCATACAATGTGCCTATTCGCAAAGGCGGACTTGGGTTGGCTATGGCATCGCCGACTAGCCCATGTCAACATGAGGACTTTGCAAAGTCTTCACAAGGGTGGCCATATCCTAGGACTAAAATACCATGTTTCTTTCTCGAAGGATCGAATGTGTAGGGCGTGTGTTGAAGGAAAAATGCATGACATCTACCATCCAAGCAAGACCATCATTTCGTCAAAGAGGGTTTTGGAACTTCTCCATGTTGACCTCTTTGGTCCCATTCCGGAAGCTAGTCTTGGTGGCAACAAATATTGCTTGGTGATTGTTGATGACTATTCAAGATACACATGGGTTTTCTTCTTCAAGACGAAGATGGAGACTCAACAAACTATCATCGACTTCTCCAATGAAGCTCAACGTCAACACAATGTCCCTATCTTGGTGATACGAAGTGACAATTGGTCCGAGTTCAAGAACTACACCTTAAACGAGTTCCTTAGTGAAGAAGGGATTCGTCATCAGTATTCCGCTGCTTATACTCCCCAACAAAATGGTGTAGCCGAAAGGAAGAACCGCACACTTATTGAGATGGCAAGGTCGATGATGGCGGAGTTCAAGTCCCTTCACAACTTTTGGGCCGAAGCCGTCAACACCGCTTGCCATTCATCCAACCGGCTCTTCTTTCGCAAAGGACTCATGAAGACACCTTATGAAGTGCTCACCGGGAACAAGCCCAATATCTCCTACTTCCGTGTATTTGGTTGTAAGTGCTTCTACCTCATCAAAGGTGTTCGTTTGGGCAAGTTTGATTCTAAGTCTCTTGAAGGGACATTTGTGGGCTACGGATCCGAATCCCACACTTATAGAGTCTATGATAAGGCCTCGCGCATAATCATAGAAACTTGTAGTGTGGTATTCGAGGAGAATGACGGCTCCCTCGTGGAGCAAAGTGGTGTTTCCGGTGTAGGTGATGATGAACCTCAAGATGCTATCCGAAGAATGGGGTTGGGAGTCCACCGCCCCGTTGAACTCTATTATGAGGTTGATCAACAAGGACCAAGTTCTTCACAAGTGGTGACCACCCCAACACAAGAAACACCCATCGACAACACCGTGCCCAATGCACCCTGCCAAGAAGAAAAACACGACTCTACAGCTGCTCCAGGAATTTCCGGAGGACCGGAATATCCGGGTCAAGATGGACTCGGAAATTCCGGTGGCCCGGAATTTCCGGTTCCTGAACCCGGAATATCCGGTCCTGCTGACATTCCCGGTGGTAGTTCGCAAGGCCAAGATCAACCCTCTCCCTCACCAATGGACACCACTCCAATGGTTGATCAAGGCCATCAAATCAGTCAAGGCGGAGACATGAATGATCAAGATGATCAAGCGTTTCCTCCCACCACTCGGAGGGAAATCGAGATCCGCCGCTTGAATAGGGTTGGCACCTCACAAGAATTAAGAGCTCTATCTCTTGACAAGGTGCTTGGTGATGTGAGGAGCAAGGTCTCTACCCGAAGACAACTCGCAAGCTTTAGTGAACATCAAGCTCACATCTCCATGGTGGAACCCAAGAAGGTCTTTGAAGCTCTTGAAGATAAAGATTGGCTTGATGCCATGCATGAAGAGCTCAACAACTTCGAGCGCAACAAAGTGTGGAAGTTGGTGGAAAGACCCAAAGATTGCCGCAATGTTATCGGCACCAAGTGGATATTCAAGAACAAGCAAGATGAACATGGCATGGTGATAAGGAACAAGGCAAGATTGGTGTCTCAAGGTTACTCACAAATTGAAGGCATTGACTTTGGAGAAACCTACGCGCCCGTGGCTCGACTTGAGTCAATCCGTATTCTTCTTGCATATGCCTCTCACCATAACTTTAAGTTGCAACAAATGGATGTTAAATCCGCTTTTCTAAATGGTCCACTAAATGAACTTGTTTATGTTAAGCAACCACCGGGGTTCGAGGACCTCAAGTATCCGAACCATGTCTACAAGTTGGATAAGGCACTATATGGCCTTAAACAAGCCCCACGAGCGTGGTACGAGCACCTTAGGGAACTACTTGTAGACCGTGGATTCCAAGTTGGGGAAATCGACCCCACACTTTTCACTAAGAAAGTTAATGGGGAGCTTTTCATTTGTCAATTATATGTGGATGACATTATATTTGGATCGACTAACAAAGCATTTAACGAAGAATTCTCTAAGCTTATGACTGACAGGTTTGAGATGTCTATGATGGGTGAGATGAAGTTCTTCCTCGGATTTGAGATCAAACAATTGAGGGAAGGAACGTTCATCAACCAAGAAAAGTACATTCAAGACATGCTCAAGAAGTACGAGTTGCTTGATCTCAAGGGTGCCTCTACTCCAATGCAAACCAAATGTCACCTTGAGCTCAACCCGAAGGGTAAGGATGTGGATCAAAAGGTATACCGCTCCATGATTGGATCTCTCCTCTATCTTTGTGCATCTAGACCGGATATAGTGCTAGCCGTGGGAGTGTGTGCAAGATATCAAGCGGCTCCTAAAGAAAGCCATGATGTGGCGGTCAAGAGAATCTTACGATATTTGGCTTATACCCCAACTTATGGATTGTGGTATCCCAAGGATGCAAATTTCTCATTATGTGGATTCACGGATTCCGATTGGGCGGGAGATCATGATGATAGGAAGTCAACCTCCGGTGCTTGTCAATTTATTGGGAGGTCCTTGGTGAGTTGGTCTTCTAAGAAGCAAAATTGCATATCTCTCTCCACCGCCGAAGCCGAATATGTTGCAGCCGCTAGTTGTTGCACTCAGTTGCTATGGATGAGGCAAACTATAAAGGAGTACGGTGTCAATTGTGACAAAGTGCCTCTTCTATGTGACAACGAAAGTGCCATCAAGATTGCCTACAACCCGGTGCAACATTCAAGAACCAAGCATATTGAGATCCGCCATCATTTGATAAGAGATCATGTGGCCCGTGGAGACATTGACTTATCTTATGTGGGCACAAGGGATCAATTGGCGGATATCTTCACGAAGCCCCTTGAGGAAGGAAGGTTTTGCTTTTTGAGGAATGAGCTTAATATCATTGATGCGAGGTCCTTGGCTTGATCACTTGCACACTCACCTAGGGCGTAATTGCATCTTATCTAGTTTAGATGTAGGCATGGAAATAGGGGGAGTGCGGTCCTAACACATTGGACCATCCCTCCCCTCATTATGACGATAGCAGGTGTTCTTTTATCTCTATATTCATTCTTGTGACTAATGAGCTAAAACGACGAGTATTGGTTATGTACCCAAGATACATCTTCGCGGTAACATGCCATACACTCCTACATGGTGTCCTCGGCCACCAACCTCTTATCCTTGAAGAGTTGATGTTATTTGGAGCTTTATGCTGCTATTTGCTCTCCTTTTCATGCATGTGGGAAACCTACTCAACTTGGCTCTTTTGATTCGATTTGGTTGTTGTGAGTTGAGTATGGTGTACCAATATCAGTTTGGAAATCTATCCCAAGCCTACTTTCCCCTGAAAACATTTCTCTCTATTGCACACAAGTCATCCTTTTGAAAACTGGGATTTTGGTTCAGCAGGTCGGAATATTCGGTTCCTTTTGAACCGGAATATCCGGTGACTCGGAATATCCGGTGTAACTTATACCGGAATATCCGGTCTGGCAGTTTGTCCAGAAATATAAGGGCAGGCTCGGGGTGAAGGGCTCATTAGTGCCTTTCTTCCACCCCCGACCTCCCTCTCCTCCACCCGCCGCCCCTGCTGTTCCCAAGCCCCTCCGGAGCACTCCGTCTGCCGGGGAACCTCTTTCTCGGCCAGATCTGCTCCTCCTCCGCCCCGGGAACTCACTCCTCCAAGCAATGGCCTCAATGGATGAGGGTAACTTCACTTTTCTTCTTCCTCTGTTGGATCTTGATGTGGAGTTATTTGTTTCAATGTTGCTTGGTAGAGATTGTTCCTAGGACTATTGCCTGCCTTCTACATACATTAGTTTTGCATTACATTGGATCGATCTAGTTTTAGACCGAGTCAAATCTCAGATCTGTAGTTTCTGTCTGACTCGGAATATCCGGTCCATCGTGACTCGGAATTTCCGGTCCCCCGGAATTTCCGGTCATGACTGACCTGGATATTCCGAGCCAAACAGAGCAGTTTTAAGATTAACTCATGTTTAACTACATATGATCCATCGAATGCCTATCTAATGTGTGTATTACCTCCTGACTTGTGTGCACTTACCTTATGCTACCATCTATGCTCAAATTCACAGGTTCAGGTGGAAGTGAGTCCGCAGGGGGATCAAGGCACACTGCTAGAGCATCTGTATCCAAGCAATCTGTCAACAAAGGAAAGGGCCTTGCACCTCAGAGAAAGAAGAAAGCTGTTGCCAGCAAGCCCTCATCTAAGAAGAGAAAGAGTGCCTCTAGTTCCGAACGTCTGAACTATTCCAAGATGCATGCTGTTGATTACTCTCAGCTAAGGCAGGGGGACTGGTATCTCAGTGCAAGAGACACATCTCTCGATGATCGCAGTTTTTGGTGCCAAGCACAGGAGCATATATTTGTGGATCTATACCTCTCTCTGTCAAAGCCAATTCGACCCATGCACCCGTTTGACTTTGTATCCCTACAGAAGAAGACTGCTTTTTCTGAGGCCATCCACATTGTGAAGACCATGGGCTTGGAGAGATTGGCGCTCATCCGTTGTGCCTACAACGCGCAGCTTGTTATGCAGTTCTTCGCCACCCTAGTGATCAAGGGTGACTCGAAGAAGACCATGAAATGGATGACTGGGGAATCTTTCTGTGAGTCCAACTTCGAGGAGTTTGGCAAGGTACTGGGCTACAGGTTTGATGGTGATAATCCCCAAGGCACTCGCATGCACCACTCCTACAAGCTCAACAAGAAGGAGACAGCTCACTTATATGGTGTGGGCGCCACCCCTGGATTCTCTCGGAACTTGCTGCCTTTGTATGATGTTCTTGTGCGCATCCTGCGTGAGAACATTGCACCGAGTGGTGGCAACAATGATAATGTGGTAACCCCTCTCTGCAACCTGCTCCTTCACGCCAACCGCATTGTGGAGGACTCGGGTTCTGACACTGACTGGAGAGTAGATGTGATGGATTACATCTACAATGAGATGTATGAGGCTATGACCACCAGGGTCTCCATTCCATATGCTCCATACATCATGAAGCTTCTCCTGTTTAAGTTCCCCAACCTCAACGTCAGCAACAGTGATTTGACGCCACATGACTTCAAGAAGCTCTATGAGAAGAAGACTGTGGTCAAGCCCCCTCCTAGGCCTTCGACTACATCAGCTCCAGGTGGATCTTTCATGGGTGATGCTAGGAGGGCTGCTGCTACCTCTACTCATGTTCCCACCACTCATACGCATGTCAAGAAGCTAAACTGGTTCCAGCGCAACATCCTGTGCATGAATGTGGACATCCGTAAGGAGCAATACAATGCCTACAAGGATCGCCGTCAGCAGAACTACAAGCAAGACTTGATCCTTCACCATGCTTCTGGCTCTCCTGCTCCTGCTGATCTTTCTGAGCCCCTGTCCTTTGCTCAGTGGAACGAGGGTTCCTTGGCTCCGTGGACCCTGATTGACCAGGACCTTGGTGGCAGCTCGTACACCACAGGTTATGACTATGATGAGGAGGCTGAAGATGAGGATGAGGAGGCAGCGTCTGAGGAGTATGAGGACGAGGATGATGATGATGAGGAGGCTGATGCTGATGATGATGATGAGGAGGACCCCTCGGACTGAAGACTTCCATGGGATGTAGCATCGCTCTTCTTCCTTTTTGGCGTTTCGATGCCAAAGGGGGAGAAGTTGCTCTACTAGGACTTCTTCGGGGATTTGTAAGGGTCGGGCACAAGCTTATGCGTTTATCATTTATTTGCGCTTGTGTCCATTTATCGTGTTTTTAGTTTCTTGTGAAACTCTCCTTTTTTTGTCATTTGTGATAACTGTGTATTGAGACAATGGTTGATGCTATCTCTATATTATGGTTGAGACTTCAAATTGATTGTGTTGGTATTCTCTTCATATTCTATATACACAAGGTATGAAAATCTATCTAAGTCTCAACTGCTTCCATAATCTTTCATCTTGTCTCGTTTCACCTTTGTGATATCTTGTGGTTGTTATAAAATTGCTCCTATCCTCTGTTATCTTGTGTTGCATACTTGCATTTATTTAGGGGGAGCCATATTCTGCCAAAAACATGATATTGCTGTTTGTTTCTTTGCAAATCTTGGTATTGTCATCTAACACCAAAAAGGAGGAGATTGAAAGAACATTTCTTAATCCCTAGTGTTCTGTGTGTTAGTTAACAATACCAATGATGTACTAATCCTATTGCTAAGTATTTCAGTTTGGGTGAAACTCATATCACAAATCTTAAAGCCAAATTGTAGAGAAAAAGAGTTTCTGGAATTCTTCAGGGACTCGGATATTCCGAGTCGACCCCAGAAATTTGGCTAAGTCAAGTTCAGAAGTGGCACTGACTTCAATCGGAAAATCAGCCCGGAAATTTCAAGGACCCGGATATTCCGGTTCACCAACCGGATATTCCGGTTCACCCACCGGATATTCCGAAGCAACCTCAGGAAAATTGGCTAAGTCAAGATTCAGAAGTGCCACCGACTTCAATCGGAAAATCAGCCCGGAAATTTCAAGGACCCGGATATTCCGGTTCACCAACCGGATATTCCGAGTAAACCTCAGGAAAATTGGCTAAGTCAAGATTCAAAAGTGGCACTGACTCCAACCGGAAATTCAGCTCGGAAATTTCAAGGACTCGGATATTCCGAATCAACCGAAGAAAATCGTCTAAGTCAAGTTCAGAATTGGTTCTGATCTCAACCGGAAATTCAGCTCGGATATTTTCAAAGGCCCGGATATTCCGGGGAACCGGAATTTCCGGTGCAACTTAAACCGGAATTTCCGGGTGACCAAGACAGCCAACGGCCAGATTTTGAGGGGGAGTATAAATACCCCCTCACTCACTCAAGAACACTTGAGCTCTCAGACTTTCTCTCTCCTACTATTCTTGAAAGCTCAATTCATCAAGATCTCCCAATCCCCCCACCCAAATTCATAGATCTTTGGAGGATTGGAGGAGAAGGCCCAGATCTACATCATCACCGAAGGGATTTACATTTCTCCCCCATTCATTTGGGGATTTCGTGGCTAGGGTTTCCGGTGGGAAAACCTAGTTCACCATTGTTGTACTCTTGGTGTTACCTTGACCTTTTGTGGTCCTTGACCTTTTGTGGTCCTTGACCTGTTGTGGTCCTTCTTGGGAGCCCCCAATTCAGTTGTGGGTGTGTGCCTCAAGCGTTTGTAAGGGATTCGATCTGCGCCCTAAAAGGGGATCAATAGTGGAAGGTGGACTCGAAACCTTTGTGGTTGAGTTCATCGGAGAAGAAGGTGAGCCTTTGTGGCGTTGCGGCTAACCTGTTGTGGTAGCGCACACCTCTCCAAACGAGACGTACACCCTTGGGTGGAACTCGGGATTACATCTTCGTCTCCGCGTGCTTCACTTGGTTCCCTTTACCCTTTTCTCCCTTACTTGCTTCTTGTTATTGCTTAGATTCTCATTTAGGTAAATTCACCGTAGTTGCATATCTAGAGAATTTACCTTTGAGTTGAGCCGAAAATTGAAAAGACCTAAAATTTGTAATAGCACCTATTCACCCCCCCCCCTCTAGGTGCCGGATTCCCGTTCAAACGGTCTATGTATATTGTTGTAATGCGCAAATGAATCTCGTACTAGACATCATGACTATAGTATATGCATCATTATGCACTTCTTTATTCTGTCAATTGACTAGATCTAATTTGTTTATCCGCATGTATGCTATTATTATTTATAGACAGACACCACTAGTGAACTGTGGACCCCGGCTATTATTATTCTTTAAACTGAAAATACAACCTACTATAATCTTGTTACTTTCATTCTCTGCAAACAAACATCATTTTCCACACATACATTTAATCATTTGTTACAGCAAGCCAATGCGATTGACAACCTCACTTTTAAGTTGGGGCAAATTATTTTGATTGTGTTGTGTGCAAGTTCCACGTCTACACGCCATCAAGCTCTTTTCTGGCACCGTTGACACCTACGGAAGAATTCTAGTTTCCTACTGGTTCGATAAACTTGGTTTCACGACTGAGGGAAATTTGTTGTTGTACTATTTCATACCTTACTCTTGGTGTTTCCCAACAACACCACCGTGTGCATCACTTCCCCCCCCCCTCCCGCGGCGGCCGTTGTGTCAGGCACGAGTGCCATCCCCTCTGCTTGGAGCTCTGATACGTCTTCAACGAATCTATAATTTGTTATGTTCCATGCTTATATTATACCACTTATGACATGTTTTATATGAATTTTATATGGTTTTATGCATTTTCTGGGACTACCCTATTAACAAGATGCCACAGTGCCAGTTCCCTGTTTCTGCTGTTTTTGGTTTCAGAAAAGTACTTAAGAAAATATTCTCGGAATTGGACGATTTTTTTTCCGAAGCCCCTATTTTCCTGGGAACGTACCAGAACTCTGAAAAGTAAACGAATAAGGGCACTGAGGCGCCATAACCAGGCCAAGGTGCGGCCCCACGCCCTGTCGCGTGAGGACATGGTGTGGGCCCCTCAGCCCTCCACTGCATTCGCCCTTTTTCCTACTTATACCCCTCGGAAACCTAAGATACATACGAAGAAATATTTCCCGAGAAGAGTTCCGCTGCGCCGCCACCATCAAATATGAGATCCCGGGGACAAAAATGTCTGTTCCGGCACCCTGCCGGGATAGGGAATTGCCCCCAGAGCCATCTCGATTGACTCCATCACCATCTCCATCGCTGTTGCTGACCCCTACGATGAGGAGTGAGTAGTTCTCACCCGGGACTGCGGGATCTATGTGGTCTATCTCTCTCTCCCATGTGATATTTATGTGATCATGAGCTTTGTAATCTAGTTGAATATGTGATGCTACTCTTTATCTATTATGCACTCTAGAGGTTACTTTAATATGAACTACGGGGTTATTCACGGTTGTAACGGTGACAGTGTGTGCACCGTGTGTGATTCCTTTATGACATTGTTGGTGTTAGTTTACTCTGACTTTGAGGGTTCTCTTGTAGGCCTACACAATGAATGGTGTTTGTCGTCCAACATGAGAGTGTTTAAGAGTAGTATTTATTATTCAGCTTTGATGTCATTGTTGAGAGTGTCCACTTGTGAAAGAATGATCCCTAAGTCTTGTTTATAAGCATTAAAACACCGTTTTCAAAAAGTTCTGCTACATGTTTGTTTGCTGCCATTTTTATTACAGATTGCAATTACTACTTATAATCATCCATATTACTTGAATTTCACTATCTCTTCGCATAACGAGTGCACCTATACATCTGACAAGTGTATTGAGTGTGTTGGGGATACAAGAGACTTCTCGTATCTTAATTGCAGGTTTGGTTGAGAGGGATATCTTTGACCTCTACCTCCCTGAGTTCGATATACCTTGGGTCACTTAAGGGAAACTTACTGCTATTGTACAAAACTCTGCTGTTGGAGCCCCAACACTGTCTACGAGAATAGAAGCGTGCGTAGACATCAAGCTCCACCTAAACCGGTGTATCAGTGAGCCGGAAGTCCCCACAAAGATCCGCCTAAATCTATTTATCGACGGATGTCAAGTTGAACCATGTGTGGACGAGTGAATAGACTTTTTACACGGAACATGGCGACGATCTAGGCCTCGAGGAAGGTTTTAGGTGGTGGTGGATGCTTGAGCATCATAACAAGGTCATGGTCGGCACCGCCCGCAACTAGGTTCCATCGACTTTCCTAGAGGATGAATAAGATGTGTGCGTCGATTATTTATTTATTTATTAGGTGTGTACATAATTTAGTAAGTGGATGTACTTGGTTGGGTGGAAATGGTGGAATGTATGTGCTTCGTTAGTTTGAAAATAATTTAAATACGGTAGTTTTTATCATTTTTGTGAAAATATATAGTAAAAAACCTTTGATGTAGGCTCCTCAGAGCATCTCCACCGGGGGCTTCTAAAGGACCCCCTAAAGGCCCTTTGGGGGGGCGGACCCAAAAATCCCCCACCAGCGACACCCCCCAAAGCCTCGCCCCGAGCGATTTTATGTCCGTCACCCCCTATAGGGCAACTATAATTGGAGGCCCTCCTGGGGGTGCCGGACCGACTCGGTCATCGTCCTGACAGCGCTGGCCTGCCCGTCATACACACACGCGCCTCTCCTTGTCTTAACGAACGTTGTGTAGGAGGCCGCTGCGCCGCGTTTAATGTCGAGGCGACTAGACGGCGCCATGCATGTCATCACGCGTCGGTCAGCTCAGCCGATGCTACGGGACCGTTTCTAAAGATTGTAGCCGACGGGAACGGAGATGGGCGATGGCCAGAAGTGAAGCGTCGTTGCTTCCCTAGCTTGGTTCGCATCTTCTTCCCCTCGCCGGGCATTAAGCGGCATCTCTTCTCCGGTGTCAAGAAATACGGTGATGAGCGATGGCTGATGACCCACAAGTATACGGGGTGTATCGTAGTACTTTCGATAAATAAGAGTTTCGAACCCAACGAGGAGCAGAAGGTGCTGACAAGCAGTTTTGATGAGGATTTCACTATAACACTAGCAAACAAGTTTTAGCAATTTTTTACATAACAGATAAATAAAGGGCGAGTAAATAGAGAGCGGCAATTATAATTGAAGCGAGTGGCCCAATATTTTTTAGAGAAAAGGACAAGCCGAGTTGTTTATTTATGATGACCAAACGTTCCTGAGGACACATGAGAATTCTGTCTAGTGCCTTCGCTTCATATATATGATTAATCTTTAGTGTTTCGATAATTGTTGTGTGGGTGAACCTATGCTAATGCACCGCCCTTCCTAGGACTAATACATACTTATGATTATACCCCTTGCAAGCATCTGCAAATACAAGAAAGTAATTAAGATAAATCTAACCACAACCTTAAACTCTGAGATCCCGCTATCCCTCATGCATCGAGATATCGACGGGGGTTTAGGTTCCTGTCACTCCGGCAACCCCACAATAATATTCGAATACACAATGCATTCCCCTAGGCCCATAAAGGTGAAGTGTCATGTAGTCGACGTTCACATGACACCACTAGAAGAATAGCACCAAAACTAAAATATAAAAACATTAAATATTACTCAACATAGTTCACTACTAACATCTAGACTTCTCACATGTCCTCAAGAACTAAATGAACTACTCACAACACATCATTTAAAACATGATCAGAGTTGATATAATGATGGATAACAATCCAAACATAAACCTTAAGTCAACGGTTTCACTCAATAGCATTAATAACAAGAGTAATCAACACCGAGAGAGTTTCCCCTATCAAATACACAAGATTCAGCCCCAGATGTGACAGCGGGAACAGAGTGGACCGATGGAGATGACGGTGTTGGCGGTGGAGATGGTGGTGATGATGATGGTGATGGTGTGCAGCTCAATAACGGCGACGATGGCGACGATTTCCCCCCTCCAGGAAGGAATTTCCCCGGCAGATTTCTCCGTGTCGGAGAGCTTTTCTCTCTCGTTGTTGTCCGCCTCGTGGAGGCGGCGTAATTGTTTCTAGTCGATCCCCCGAGTCTTAGGTTTTCGAGTGGATGAAGTACACGAAGGGGCGCTGCCAGAGGCGGCCAGGGCGGCCCCACAAGGTGCTGGCGCGGAAGCAAGGGGAGCCGCGCTGGGGCCCACCTGGTTCTCCCCTTTTTTCTCCCTTCGTCATCTGGAAATATAGGAGCTTCTGTATTCTTGGTTTTGTTTTCTGATCTTTGCAAATATAGTATCTTGACGGTGCTTTTTCTAGCTGAATTCATACTCCGGTGATCCATCCTCCAATAATCATCAAACATGAAAAATAGATGATACAACATAATTATCATCTCCAAATATGATACAACATAATTATCATCTCGCCGGAATCATTGGAAAACGCGGCGGTGGCCCTGCGGCTCCGACGAGGAAATTGGGCGGCCTCGGGGCATGGCTAGGTCGGGGATGACAGGGGAAATGCGGAGGTGGTCGCGGGCTTCAAATAGGGGTAGAGGGGGCGAGCTTCAATGGTCTTAATCACTCGGATTTGAAGACGATTAACACCGGCCGTTTCGAGCTCGGCCGTGGGCATTAACTTGAGGCTGAAGATGACCTCCCCTGACAGGTGGGTCCCGCCTGTCAGGGATTTTTTTTTTCTTCTTTTGATTTAAGACTCCAAATGAAGTATTCTAAAAATTTGTACAAACAATATCTTTGTGTTACACCAGTTGTGGGATTGTTTTTAACACTTTTCAAAAATCAAAATTTTGAAATATTGATTAAATATAAATTTGACACTTAGGTCAATTTTGAGAATATGGTTTAATTAAATTTACTCTTGGCTAAAATAAATTTTATAAAATTACAACACTTATATAAGTTTGAAATTAAGTTAATTAAACTCATTTTCCAATCTTAAATCATTTTTGGCTTTAGTAACATATTAAATAACATAAAACAACTATTTGAAATGAAGAGGGAAATATAATGTATTCATTTTTTATTCAAAATGTTTGGTGCACCATTAAGTTTTATTTTATGATAAATCATTTGAAAACTCCATAAAATATCTTTGGAAAATATTCTAGATTTATTACATTTCTTATATTGAATATATATTCATTAAAATTTATTTTATGTTTTGCAAATTGATGAAAATAATTTAAGGTATTGGATTGCCTTTTTGGATAAATCATTAATTATAAAATCATGAAGTTTTAAAGATATCAACTATAGACTTATAATTTCCAAAACTATGTTTTGAATTCAGGTTTGAAGGTTTAATAAATTGTGAAAAGTTAAATATTTAAAATTAAGTATTTGGAATAAAACATTGTATGGTGAAGGTGTCCTGATTTTTTTTAAATACCTAGGAAAATATATTGGTTTTTATCAAAATTGTAATATTTCATTTTAATAAAAACAGAAGTTTCAAATTTTAGTGATTTTCAAACATTACAAAATGTTGGGATGTTACACGGCACTAGTCTGACTGGTCGGGCCGGGCCACTAGTCTGACTGGTGGGAACAGCGCCTGTGGTGCACGTGGGGTCGGCGTGGGGTTGGCCAGTGGGGTCGCCGCGTGGGGTCAGCGTGGGTCGGTTAGGGTTTGCCCGCCCACCCCCGCTGCGGCTAATAAAAGAGGGCCGCCCTCACCGGAGAAACGCCATTTTCTCTCCCTCTCTCTCCTCCCTCCCTTGAAAATGTGGTGGAGCACGCCCTCGACGCAGAGCCCCTACTCGCCGATGCCAGACTCGGAGCTCTACTCACCTGAGGAAATATGCACGACATGTAGGAGATGAAGCCAGAGGAGGGAGATAGTGGCTAGGGAATCAGAACCTTCTAAATAAAAGTTTCATTTCAATGGTCATGCCTTCCCGTACACGCTACTTAGACGGCATTGTGGATTACGGCATGCCAAGCACGTATTCAATGCGCACTCAGTGCCACGAACTGGAAGGCTCTCAGATGTGTCTAATACTCTCATCGTAAAAATCGATTTGCTTCGGATTCTTAATTTCACGCTAGAACAGATAAACATGAAGGTAACCCAAACATGAACGGATACGTGCCGCTCGTTAGGTTATAGCTAGTACTCCCTCCATCCCGGTTTATAAGTCACCTACGTGTACCTAGGTGGTAATTTTGAGATATATATTCAGCGACTCCACCATTTTTGCTAAGAAATGGGTCCGTTCACCCTACCTTTGGATCTCATTTGAAAACACATTTTTCAGCGAGTCCACCATTTTTGCTAAGAAATGGGGCCGTTTACCCTTTGGAGCTCATTTGACACATTTTTCAGCCAGTCCACCATTTTTGCTTAGAAATGGGGCGTTTACCCTACCTTTGGAGCTCATTTGAAACACATTTTCCAGTGAGTCCACCATTTTTTCTTAGAAATGGGGTCATTTACCCTACCTTTAGAGCTCATTTGAAACACATTTTCCAGCGAGTCCACCATTTTTTCTTAGAAATGGTTCATTTATCATACCTTTGGAGCTCATTTGAAACACATTTTCCAACGAGTCCACCATTTTTGCTCAGAAATGGGGCCGTTTACCCTACCTTTGGAGCTCATTTGAAACACATTTTCCAGCGAGTCCACCATTTTTGCTTAGAAATGGGCCGTTTATCCTACCTTTGGAGCTCATTTGAAACACATTTTTCAGCGAGTCCATCATTTTTGCTAAGAAATGGGGCCGTTTACCCTACCTTTTCGAGCTCATTCGAAACATACATTTTCTAGCGAGTCCACCATTTGTGCTTAGAAATGGTGCCGTTTACCCTTCCTTTGGAGCTCATTTGAAACACATTTTCTAGTGAGTCCACCATTTTTTACTTAAAAATGGCGCGTTTACCCTACCTTTGGAGCTTATTTGAAACACATTTTTCAGCGAGTCCACCACCCTACCTTTGGAGCTCATTTGAGACACATTTTTCAGCGTGTCCAAGGTCATTTGAAAATTTATATGGATTCAAGCTAGATTTGAGCAAGCTCATGGCTATCCCCATTTGGTTAGCCAAAATCCCCATTTAAGTTACGATGACGGGTAACAGCCAAAACCACATTTGGTGTGCCAAAATACCGATTTTGTGTCACTGAGGCCAATGGGGGTGGGCGAAAAATCCCCGTTAGGTCCGCCGTGGTCCACTCGTTAGCGGGTGCACAACCATTGTCCTACGCGTGCGTCCAATCAGATCGCAGAATCAGCTTCTCGCGGATCGCCCCGAGTCTGCCTACAGATTGCTTCTAGAGGAAACCGGATGGCAGCAGATTTCTTTTAGAGAAAATCGGACGCGGCAGATACACCGACATTTGAAATGAGCTTCAAATATTCAAAAAATGTCAAAAAAAGTTAAATCCTGCGCACATAGTCGTCTTATGTCATATAATAACGACTTAAGTTGAAAAACATGGTCTACATACATTCAAAAGGAGAAGGGCATGGATCTCATTTGATATTGCCTAAGTCAAACTATGAGGTCTAATGTTGGAGAGAAGTGGTTTAAGAATTGCAACATGAAATTTTCAAAAACCTCACAAAAACTTCATTTTGGAGTGACTAAGAAGGATCCATGTTTAGTTTTTCATTTTCATATTTTACTTGTTTAAATGTTGGTCAAACTTAGGTTTGACCGAATTTGAAATAATCATAATAAATAAAAAATTATCGAAAAATTGAAAAACCGATGCACATAGTCTTCATATGTCATATACTAACGACTCAAGTTGAAAAAGATGGTCTATATAAATTTAAAATGAGAAGCGCGTGGATCTCATGTGATATTGCATAACTCAAACTATGAGGTCTAAGGTTGGAGAGAAGTGGTTTTGTGTGACGCCCTAAAATCGGTACTATGTAGATTTAAGCGATCCCGCCGAAATCCGCATAATAACGATATCAGATCGCCCACCATACATAATGTGCACGCCGAAACATGCGCATTATGTGGGTGGAATTGTGATAACATTACAACAGTTCCGATACATTCACAAATACAACAGAAGATATAATACAACAACGACTCGGACGAGTCAAGATACAAATGATACAATGCAAAGATACAAATGACAGCGGAAGCGAAATAGTATCCGACTACGGATAAGATGCAAATTGGACTAAGAGTCCTGAAGATAAGCGATGACGCCATATCCCTGCCCAGCCAAGCCGGAGGGATTCCCAAGCTAACATCGCCGAACTCCAAACCTGTTGACTGCACATAAAGCACAGCCCAAAAGAGAGTCAGGGCACTCCCTGGCAAGCAAAACCGACTTGCCTACTTTCTACACCATCTCCCAAAATATAGGGGAGGTGGTCTTAGCGGCAGCAGCACTAACAACCTAAAGAGACACGCTACAACTTCCGTCTAATTAGAGAGGGATAAGAGAGCGCATAAGATAAACATCTACAACTAACACCAAACATAACCCATTCTCGAATTAACCCCCTCAACCAAGTATGAGGAAGCAATTCGGGAAACTAACACATTGAACAATTTTAGTTAACATTTATTGTGAAAGTATTTCTATATTACTAGTCAAATTAATTAACATTAATTAGGTGCAAATTGTCTAGATCTTGTTAGCCAGCATCATCACCAAAGTCCTCCATAACCGTGGACACGGCTCATCGATAAGATTATACCCTGTAGGGGTGCACTACTGTACCCATACTCGTATGATCAAACCAAGCAAGCATCAGGGCCTCTCAACTCGACTCATTCCTTCACTACAGCAAGTCCAAGTGCCACCCATATGAGTTGTTACCCGCATCAAGAGTCCGGCCGAATCTCAATTGCGGACTCATTAGTTTGTGTCCACGCGCCATGCGGCTCAAACAACAGTAGGAACTGTCCGCTTCGCGCGCACCACCCCTATATGACCCCCCGTATCATGTAACCTCTCATCAATCATCATCATCATGCACATGGATATGAGAAAATGGAAAACCCGAACTAGTTGCGGCACATGGACAAGCTGTAGATCCGTTCAAAGTCGAGGGGGGGCCCTCTGGCCACCCACAAGTGGTTAGTGCGCTCAAAATTGGATCCAAGGACAAAATCTCAGTTCCTAGCTCGACACTGAGCAGAACAAAGCACCTCGCAAGGCCTTCCGCCTGGTGCCTTATCTTTTAATTATAATACCCCAATATAAGACAACATTTTATTAAGGTAGAATGATTTATCATACTAAACATATGAAACATAAGACCAACAGACGACTCGCACAATCAACTCTAAGCATGCGCTACGACTCGCAAGGCCAACAGATAAACATGCAACGGGTATTAGGTTGTGGGGATAAAGCTGTATGGGCTGCAGGATAAACATGTGATGGGATCGCGATAAAGAATCGAATACTAGGGTAGCAGAGATCAACGGCAGGAATGAAAGACAATGTATAGGTAAACAAGCAAACTTTGCTTGCCTGGAATCCCGCATGGAAGCAGATCTTGTCGTTGCTCACACATCTCAGCGTCTTATCCGCGAAGAAGCAACAAACACTGGAAAGCGTAAAATATGCATTTCACAACTACGGCAAAAGATTCAGCATGATCATACGAGAATGATGCATGGCATGGCAAGATGCAATACAACGCAGGTAATCCAAATTAAGAGGGAAAGCAACCCCGACAATTAATATTTAGGTGCAAGTTATTTATCTACTCAACAATATTAAATGTTGGTTAACATGGCAACACATGTCATGGGTGATCTAATTAATTTAAATGGAATAGGGCATTATATATTTATTACCCCACACATTTCCATATTTAATTATTTAGTTGCAATTAACACATTACACTAAGCAATGAAAATAAAAGATGCAAAATGGCATACAAATGTCATATTCATATTCATTGCATTTTTCTGATACAAAAACATATAAAGATTATTTTAATTGGAGTTATAGAATTAAAGTTATTAACAAATTAAGAAGTGCTGGTTGGGGTTCTCTGTGCAAAAACAGAAAAACAGGGGGCTCGGTGTAAAGATCCAGATCCAGATCTGGATCTGGCCTTTTTGCACCGTGGCTTGGCTATACAACAGAGGATGATGCGCGGGACCGAGCGCCACGCTGGCGTGGGCGCGCGGGTGTGGCGCAATGGGTCGCTAACCGGTGGGACCCACTGTCAGCGAGTGACAAAAAAATAAAAAGAGTGCCATTTATTCACCACGGGGCAGCTGTGTGTTCCTGTTTGATTCGAACTCGGAAACAAGATGTAGCAAAACACACGCGTTAAATGAACTTCAACCTGAACAGCTACAGACTACGGGTTCAGACGAACGACAGAACTGGCAGCGGCGTTCGATCCTGCCGATGGGCGCTAACTCGTGCAGGGTGTGTGGACGGGGTGTGCTGGATGCGTGCGTCGTGGGGCAGTGTAGTGTACCTGCACCCAAAATATGGCAGATACCTGTGTATAGTGCAAATCACTGGATCGATTCGTTTGCACACACAGTTACGATGTAATATCACAACAAAGTATCAATTTATTACAACGCTGATCCAGACTTAGAAAATATTCATTACAAATTTGCATAGCATACAGCTAGCAGCACACAGAGTAAACAACGGAAAATTTATTCTTCATGGAGTCCCCAAACATCATCATGTGCCACGGGCGAGCATGTTGGTTGAAGACTCGAAACCCTTAGTAAAACTTTCACTCATCATCAGGACAGTCTGCAATAAGATATATATTGCAACAACGTGGGTCAGAACCATTAAAATGGAACTGGCAAGTGACACTATGGTTGACACTTAGAGGAATAACTCTATGACCTATATGCTTATTTGGCTGGTGTCGCTCAAAGCTATTTTGCAGAAAGCAAGTTTATCCCTAACTTTTTGGAAAACACTTTTCTTCTATTTGAGACATCCGTGGCATGAAATCCACTGTCTCATTCTACCCTTGTTCACCCATCAAGTTTTTAATTTAGAAGTTGGAATGGTGGAATCCTCCGTTGACATCCTCGTTCAGCTGCTCAATTGTCCGTTTCCGAGGACACGGCTAAGTACTTAGTTTTACGCTCTGCAGAGGTTGTGCACGTTCACCATTGTACCCATTCCACCCAATTTACCCTTTATACACCATCTGTGATAAGGAAAGGAGAAGAATGAGACGAGATCTTTCAGAAACATTTTCCCTCTCACTCTGGCCTGACGCGCTCCACCTACAAATCCTCTAACACCACCTGTCAGGCCGGGAAGAGTCCACGCAGCTTAGTTGATCAAGCTAGAGCCCATATTGGCAATGGCTGCACCAGAAGCAATCTTCACTTGGAGTTCTTCAGATTCCTTTGCTCCTGGGTGGCCTTCCACAAGTGAATATTCCACAGGTAAAACCCCTGGGAACAACACTCAACTCATACAGCCAAGCAACCAATTTCCACCCAGGTGTTTGATTAAAACTTAGTAGACTTTATCTTTTTCATCAAAACAGTTTTTGCATAGCATCACTATTCTACTAAGTAATTTCATAGGAACCTCGACACAAGAATAAAGAGGTCTATCAGGGCTTGCATAGCAATGCTATCCTACACATGCTTATAGAAAATACTCTACTCATGCATAGAAATAATAGGACTTTTATGGGGGTGTGCCACTTGCCTTGGCAACCGGGAGTGCAGCAGTTACAGTTGCAAAGATTCTCGTTTCCCTCCGAATAGTCTACAAAGAAATAAAGGGCCACACATAAACACACAAGCAAAGGTTCATACAAAGAAGATATATGCTATGCATGAGATGAGATGCAACAATTTATTTCCAACGTCTAGAAACTAATAAAAGTATCCCTTTGGATTTTCATGATATATGCATGAATAAATTTTTGATTTGTTTCTATTATTTAATCATGAATAAAGGGTTAATGATAAGGACTTTAGTTCACTTAAATAAAACTTCAAAATCAAATTTTGTAAAAATGACATTTGGGCAGAGGGCATCTAAACAAGTTGTTAGCAATTTGATTTACTCAAAAATAAATTTTCTAACTAAAGTTATGTCAAAAACACTTAAACTACTCTCAAAAATATTTGAAAATTTTGTGTATGTCAAAACAGAAAACAAATTATGCCAAAGTGTTCTACTGGTTCCAAGGATCTCAAATATATAAAAATATTTAAATTTGGATAAACAGATAAAAAGTAGTGATAAAAACAGTATGCAGGGTGTTTTCTGCAAAACTGCCAAATTAAATTAAATGGAAAAAAAAGTAATTACACGTCAGCGCTGACTGGGCGCTGACTGTGCGCTGACTGGGCATGCTGACGTGGTTAAGTGATTTGATCTGGGCCGTCAGATCTGGATCTGGCGGTCCAGATCAACCGTACCGTTTCGCTTAAAAAGATCTAATCCTAACTGTAGGATCAAGATCATACGGCCTACACGCGTTGACCAACAACGGGCGGCGCTAGGTCGCCGGAGGACCTCGCCGGAGCAGCGCGCGCGGCGGTGACACGCACGGCATCGCTCGTTCTAGACGTTCTACTGCGTTCCGAGACGAGTGGGTCATACCTACGGGTAGAGGACGTCGAGGCGACGTCGTTGGCGAAGTGGTGGGAGTCATAGCTCTTCCTGCCTCCTCTGGTTGCTCGCCGGAGATGCGCACGGCGGAGGTTCTCGTCGGTGAGCACGGACATGGAGTTTGGCTGTGAAAGAACACCCGAGACCTTGTCACCAAGGTGCGCAAAGACAAAGTGAAACGATTGGGAGTGAAGAGAGGGCTCGAGGAGGTCGCAGCTCACCGGAGTTCGTTGAACTTGCCGTCGGCAACGGCGGAGCTCCGGGGATGCTCATGGGCGGCCTGGTGTCTCTCGGGGTACGGGGCTTGGGGCAAAACGGAGAGGGGGTCGAGGGGGTTCTTATAGGAGCAACGACGAGTTAAATGGGTGAGTAAATCGCCGGGAATCAATCGAATTGATTCGGCCGTTTCTCGGCTAGGTCGTGGGCGTGATTTGGGGAAGAAGGGGTCGCCGGGACGGGGATGACAGGTGGGGCCCACCTGTCAGCGAGTTCGCGCGTGCGCGCGAGCGGGGGACGGGCCGCTGGCGGGCTGGATTGCGTCGCGCGCGCGGTAGATAGCTAGTGGGCTTCGGCCCACTGGCTGGCCCGACTCTATTTTTCTTTTTGAAAATTCTTTTCTGTTTTTAAATCTTTTAAGTATAAAACAAATTCAAAACTATCTTAAAACTTCTCAGAAAAATTCATAAAAATATAATTTGAAAAGCTTATGAAGAATAGATCCTTTTGACATTATTTTTGTCCAAAGTAAAAATAGGATAAAAGGAACATTATTATAAATTCAAAATAACAATTTTAAGGACATAAAGTCAATTAAAAACATATTTAAATAATTAAATTCAAATTTTATGTGATTTAATGATGATGATGCATGGATGCAAAAGTTTTAAATTTTTCAAAAAATTGGGATGTTACAGGCAGGGTGTGTGTAGAGGCGAGGGCCCGACAGCGGCGCAGAACAACCGTTCTAGCGGAGCGTCTCTGCTCATCCATGGCGGCCGGAGCATGTCGAGGACGAGCGCGACGTATAAGGCACGAAAACGAGAGGGAAAGGGGAGGAATCGAACGCATAGCTCACAGCGGGTGTCGGGGAGGCGTCGCAAGAGCTCGGGGAGGTCCAGGTTCACCGTAATCACGCGGCGGGGACCCGCCAGAGTTGAGGAAGAAGAGGAAGAGGGCTTCGGATACGGCGCTTCCGGCACGAATCCTTGCGTGGAGAGGTGGACGACGACGCTGCACATCTTCTGGTGCTGGAGAATTCCCTTCGACTGCATCCTAGCTACAACTCTATGGTGAGGAGGCTCCGGTGGTGTTCCTCGGTGGAAGGAACCAGGGGGAAAGAGAGGTGGAGAGAAGAGGGGGAGGCGGCGGCGGATGGAGAGGGAGGAGTGGGGGATCTAGGGTTCCAGGAGGAGCTGGGTGCGGCTAAGAAGGGGAGGAGGGGGAGGAGTTGGAGGTGCACATGGGGGGCTCCATGGCTGCCTCGCTGTAAAGCGAGGAGCCCCTCTGCTCCGTACGGGAAGAAGGGGATCGGGATGGGAGATGGGCTGGGGTTGGGCCAGAGAGAGGGAAAATAGGCCTAGGAAGGTTTTTCTCTGAATGTTTTATTTCATTTATTTAATTCTTTTCAGTTTTTGTATTTTAAAAACAAAATAGAAAAAGAATTGGTATATAGAAACTTTACAAAATAGTTTTTGTTTTAAATAGGCAATTTAATTATTGTTTCCAATACACGATTTAATATATTAAACTGAATATTTGAAAAGAATTTAAATACCACATTTAAATTAATTTGATTGCAATTAGATTTAAAAGTGGAATTTGAATTTGAAGGGTGTGATTCAAATTTAGATGCAATAAAATAAAAGAAGTGAAAAATGCATGATGATGTGCTGTCATGATGATGTAAAAAGGAAACAACAAAAAACTAATAGGGGATAAGTCCAGGGGCGTTACATTTTGGATTGCAACATAAAATTTTCCAAAACCTCACAAAAGCAACATTTTGGAGTGACTTAGAAGGATCCATGCTTAGTTTTTTATTTTTCATGTTTTAAAATTGTTCAAATGTTAGTCAAACTTAGGTTTGACCAAATTTGGAATAACCGTAATATATTAAAAAATTATCGTAAAATTGAAAAACTGACGCACATTGTCATCATATGTCATATACTAACAACACAAGTTGAAATACTTGGTCTACATGCATTCAAATGAGAAGGGCATGGATATCATGTGATATCGCATAAGTCAAATGTGGAAATGAGAATTGCAACATGATAATTTGAAAATAGTCACGAAAGTATCATTTAGGAGTGAGTAAGAATGGTATAGGCTTAGTTCGCACCGAAATTTTACAGAAATGTGCACCTGTGCGCCCCCAGAGCACTCCGGGCGCGCTCTGAGCGCGTCTGGAGCGCGTCCAGAGTGCGCACTTAAGTTGTTCGACAGAAGTACAATAACAAATACTACAAATCTCCTCAAATGTGCATAACTTTGACTTGCTCCTTGTGTGATTACAAGGAGCTACGACCTTCCTCCAGGTGCTCCTGTTGCTTATGCTCTTGTTGCTGGTGATGCTCCTATTGAAAAACGACTCCAGCACGCCTCGCTTCCGCTTGCGCAAGTGGTTTTTAGTTTTACCCTTCTTACTTGTCTCTTCCGTTGCATCATGCGTCCCGTTCCCCTGGCGGGCGCAGACGTGTGCTGCATTCGGTGCCCTGCAGAGGGAAACAGGCGCGTTGCCGAGGGAAACAGGCGCGTTGTAGTCGCAACGGCTGGTGTCGCAATCAAGTCGCGCCGCTTCCAATGGCGTAGACGGAAGCGACACATGCTGCAGTCGTAGCGGCTGGTCGCGTCGGCGCCCTTCAGACGCTTCGTCGGCGTCAATGTGTGGCCAGGCGAAGCGGTGGCCGCGTTAATAAAGGCCACCCAACCCCGCTCCTCCGGCCGCCTTTAAAACCCAATGCAGCGCATCCCTTCTCTCCTCACACCAACACTTCCTCCTCTCTCTCCCTCTCCCCAAGGAAACATAGGCCACCATGGCGGGCAGCCTTGGCGGGCAGCAACGCCACTTGCAGCTGGAGGAACTCCGGCGTCGTAACGAGGACGCGGAGATGGCCAAGGCGTCCGAGTGAGTCATGTGGGGCGAGGAGGCTAAGACCGCTCCTCCCTTGTCCCTACGTGCTCTCATTGGAGACCGCGTGGGTGAGTAGCCGCCACCAGCTGTCGGTGGACGACGACGCCACCCTTCCGGACGGGTGGGTGAGGAGTGCCGTGTACATTCCAGTGGCACCGCGGCTCAGCGGACTTGACAACATCGAGTTCAATAAGCGCAAGTGGACGGAGATGTCGTGCGAGCAAAAGCTCGACCCCAAGTACTCCATCTCGGCGCCCTACTAGCACGCCGTGGTGTACAAGGAGTACGAGGCACGTCTTACCTGTCGACGAGAGCCGACGCTGGAGTTGTCCTCAACGGACGATGATTGTGACGGCGAGGACGGCTACACCATCGGCGATGACGATGACCCCGAGCTGGCCGATCTGCCTCTACAACCGGCTGCATCTTAGTCATCAGCGTCGCTGTCACCGAAGAAAGGGGCGGCGCAAGACGAAGAGTCTTACCATAAAACGCCCCCCCCCCTCCACATGTCACGGCGGTGAATCGAAAACGGCGCCGGCGAAGCCAGAAGCCTCGGCTGGCTCAGCCGAGGCTACGGGGCCGTTTCAGCTGGTGTTGCCGATGGGAACGGTGATGAGCTTGGCCAGAGGTGAAGCTCTGACTTGGTTCGCATCTTCTTCCCCTCGCCGGCCACGGAGCGGCATCTCTTCTCCGGCGTCAAGAAATACGTTGATGAACGATGGTGGTGCACGAAGATGCATAGGCCATCTCTCTCGCCCCTAGTCTAGGTTTAGTTTGTTAAATCTCGTTTAGATTAGGATTCGTAAGTTTGTTAAATCTTGCTTAAATGTTTGAATCAATTTGTGTTCATCGTTTACGTTGTTCATCCGCGGCGGTTCGTGTGCCCTCAATGTGTTCGACAATATGCATTCATGTTGAATTTGTTTCCGAACCACCTCAATCTTGAAGTGGGGTGAAACTGTCCTCCACAATTGACCAGCGGAACAGGCTGAACGGTGGGGCCTGGATCTGCCGCCATGGATGCGTCTTCCAAGCGGAGGTGCAATGCACCACTGGCGGACGGGGAGAGACGGGGCGGGGTGGCTCTAGGGCAGCGGTGGCACGGGGCGGAGCGTGGGAGGGGGGGGGGACCTACCAACAGTCCAATTCGAAATGAGTCGACCCCAGAAATCCCAACGGAGCCGCACACTAGCCGACCCCAGGAAATTCCAACCGAGCCGCGCCCGGCAGACCCCATCAGTAAGGCCAATTGCGGGTGAAAAGAGGTTGACCAGAGGGAAATGCACGTTTGGCCGATTTGCGAGCCAGCCAGGGCACGGACGAGAGAAACAATGTGGGTATGGCACAGACAAATAAAATTGAGTTCGGTAGGGCACATAACCAATTGACCCATGTATAAATGGTTGAATCACAATCAACTCAAATGCTTGCTTTAGATAGAGGAGATAGGTTTACTGACTCAACATAAAGTAAAAGATAGGCCCTTCGTAGAGGGAAGCAGAGATACACACATGTGCTAGAGTTTTTAGTTCTATAAGTTTTGAAATCATATAGAGAGCATGAAAGTAAGTTTTTGAGCAGTGTTTGCCGTCAACGAATGGTAATAGAGTTCTTGTTATCTTCCATACTAAGCAAGTTGAGAGAGGTTCCGGATTATTTTTAAAACAAGCCTTTATAATATGCATCCTTATTTTTCTTTATTTTTACAGCCTTGACACTCCTCCCAACCTGTGCTTACACAACCATGGCTAACCGAATCCTCGGGTGCCCACCAATCAATTTCGAACCATGGAGGAGTGCCTATTTCTAAATTTCTCAACATTTTGATATTATTGTGGTACATAGATAGATAACGACCTAAAACATAGATGGCGCACCGCACCAGCAGCCCATGCGCCACAAAACTATTTTAATGGCGCACCACAAACGTGCGCCACATATATTTGTGGCGCACAAAATAAATATGCGCCACTGATTATGTTATTTTTGTGGCGCATCAAGCAATATGCGCCACAGAAATATGGTGGGTCCCGCCAGATTGGTCAGATTTTAGAAATCCGAGGCATATTATGTGGCGCACAAAGCAAATGCGCCACAAATAGTTGATGTTATGTGGCGTACCTTGTAGAATGCGCCACAGAAACATGATATTTTGTGGCGCTGGATCTGGTGCGCCACAAAAAGATGATATTTCTGTGGCGCATATGGAGCTGGTGCGCCACAGATAATTTTCCCGCCTTTTCTTTCCGTTTTCCCGCCATTTTTCTGCTCTCCTCTTCCTATAAAATCCCCCTCCGGTATAAGATTCGAAATTATAGATTTTCACTCTAGTTAGGTGTATAAGGATGGTTTGTGTTGGTCCTTACAATAAGTGTGCGTCTCACGGGTTCCACAGTCCGCCGCCGAGTATCTCGTGCGTATTTCCCATAATTTGCTTGTTGAGGGTAGGAAAGTGTATCACGATGAACTCATTGAGAGTGAGAGCCATCTCGCTTTGTTGGGAGACAAGCTATGCAGCGCTGGGTATCCACATCGGACCCTAACCAAATTCGTCGTGAATTGATTAGGATTCGAGTCAGGTTTAACAAGAAACTTGAGAAGGGGTTTCAAGACTCAATGGGATCTTGATTCATATGTCGAGTCTTACCGTTGGGTAGATGACAGCGATGATTCCGATGACTTCATGCCGTCATCCAAGGCCCTGAAGTCAGAAAAAGCGTCGAAGGGGAAGGGCAAGAAGGTTGAATCGTCGTCCAACAAGAAGAGTGTATCATCGTCAAAGGGTAAAGGCGCTACATTAACGGATTGAGTTGTGTTGTGTATCTTCAATTCATTTCAGCTATTTTATATCGTCAATTGAGTTGTGTTGTAATATCTTTATTAACTGAATACATGAGTTGTGTGTTGTATATATACTAGCAAAATGCCCGTGCGTTGCTACGGTCTTACTAAATAGTGGAAGAGATCTCATAAAGTAACCCGTAACAACGTTTGATTATGGCACACTTTTCTTTCGAAACTGTAGTACCGACCAACTTACAAGGAAAACACAAATATGTACAAGTTCCCACACAAAACATTGTAAGACACAGTTGCGATATGATTAATTTTAACTCAAGCAAGAGAGCTATGAAAGAGCAACAGTTAAGAAAAAGGCATCGTACCCAGCCGAAGCCCTTTTATTTAGGCCTCAGATTATAATGCAAACATTCACATCTAAAGGTCTTGACCCAACCTAACGCACTCCACAATATTTCATTCGATTCATCTATTATATAAATAGCATGTACAAATATCCTGACAATTTACAACAGAAAAAAACAACCAGAGAGGGACAAAAGCAGAACCATCGAGCTAATCCTTCAGGACTGAACCTGTAACCAACATCATCGGTAATGCATCAATCACACCAGAACAAATTGGTACTGCAGTCCCATATAACTTAAAAAACCAGGTCATTTCATTCTATTTCTCTGTCTCATGGCCATGTAAGCAGTTACGCGCCAGACACAAAGTTAGTTGGCATTCAGAGTCAATGGTTCTTCAAATAATTGTACTTGACCAGGATACGCACATGGAAGAATACTGATTAACAAACCATCAACAAGTGTCTTAAAGCCTGATGAAGGGTTGTGCCAGGTTTGGCACCACTTCCATCGCAAGTATTACATCAATCCAGTCTGATTTATCTCAATTTGTTTCTCTATACCAAACACAAACGTTGCTTCCATGAAATTAAGTACTATACTCTCACCCTCAAAGGCGGGGATTTAGTTGATTGTATACAATATAGAGAGCTAAATGCTCGTGCCTTGTACAACGGGATAATAAACCACTCTGCATAAAATAAAGTAGGACTTTCTATTTTATTCCAAGAGCAATACTCTATACAAGTAATAGTTAAATAAAGAAGAACTTCATAGGAAAAGTAAATTACGTCTCCAAGAAGCGTCCCGCCACTTTTGGGATATTTTAAATTAGCAACACCAAATTTGGGCAGTTGGAATAGGTAGTATATAAACAAATCTATTCCGTTGGTGCCTCATTCTAGAATATTTTCAGTTAAGCACATAATTAAGTTAAAATTTGATAATAAGAAACAGAACTAAATTTCTTGACCTTAATATGCAGTATGGAGTCAACATCGTCATGTTTTCCCCATAGGCTAACCTGTTGATCAAATAATGCACTAAGTGATCAGGCAGATGATCGCATACTGATATAAGATGCATAGATGCACCGGAACGCGGTTTTACCGAAACTATATGCGACCGCACCTTTCATCAAAATCGTCAATTTTGCTTTGCGATTCGTGCTATTTTTTGCATCAAACCCCCTCACCTTTAAAGGTTTCTTGCATCAAACCCTAATCAATATTATGGATACCTACTTAACTTTTCATCATTACCATTAATAAGTGGATATGGGAATATTTGGAGATGATTTCATTTTTTTGTTTTGTATTAACATTTGTGGATATGTGTGTTTATATAAACATATTTTTGTATTAACAAACTAACAAAGATTTTCTGAAAATGTAAACATTTGTTTTTGTATTAGCATGTATTAACATAATTTCCTTGATATGTGTATATTTGTGGATAACTGTATATTTGGATATGTGTGTTTATGCAAACATATTTTTGTATTAACAAATTAACCAAGATTTTCTAAAAAATGTAAACATATTGTTTTGTTTGCATTTTATTGGTTAAAATTCTTTTTGGTTTTTGCCTTAAATTTTATTTTGGTAAATTATCTCACCAAAGGGAATATTGGTTTAGGGTGCTGTTAGGGTCCTTATATAAGGGGATTGTTTTGTCCATTTATTTAAGTGGAGGGTCTTTTTGCACACATCACACGAACCGTCGGATTCAAAATAGACGTCCCAGATAAGCAATGCGGTCGCATATAGTTGCGTAGTTGCATTTCCGGAGTTCTTTGGTGAAGCTGAGCACCTATTTCGATCTGACACCCTCAATTGAATTGGTTCATATCTGTTTGTGTAGTTGCTGTTATCTGAAAACCTACAAATAACTTGCAACACAAATACACTGGGATAATTCAGTGTGGGACTCTAACACGGAGAGAGAGGTTGGCTTCCATCTCATGGGCGTCATACTCACCTTGACCGCTGTCACCATCCAGCATGTCCCCGTGACCTCCTCCACTCCTCTCTACAGGGGCCCCGTAGAGCTCTTAATCAGTATCTCCTCGGCGCGACGGGGGAGTGGGGCAACCTGTCTTCAGGAAAATAGTGTCGCTCCCTTTTGGAGGCGTAGATTGCAGCTGAAGCATAGGGCACTACCGCCCTGCAGCTGCTCCCTCTTCGAATGCTCTGTGTGTTCTCTACCAGCGGGCCGCGCCATCGTCTCACGCGACAGAGGTGGCCTCTCTATACATAGAAACTGAATGTGAACTGAATTACGGCAACACTGTCACAACTGAACTTAATTGCCGGCGTCTAGGCAAGAAGGGACCAAGCGAGCAGGAGTGATAATCAAGAAGCAGGAATGGGAAGGTCTCCTTGCCTGAGCCGAAGGCAGGGAAGCAATGAGTGCATATGGCGACGGCGCACGAGCTCGGGAGTGCTAGGGGCCAAGGGCTGCGCTGAAGGCAGTGCTCGCGGGGAGGGGAGCATGAGCAGCGCAGTGGCTTTGATCTGGTGGTGGGAGGAACGGGGACGGTGGGGCGCGCATGATAGAGCAGGGCATAGACTTATCTCTCGTCCTCCTGCATCCCGCACGCCGCCACCACACCGCATCTCGGTGCAACGAGCTCGTCCCGGCGCCGACGTTCCTGGTGTGGGAGATCGGAAGTGGGCATCTACGTCCTGGAGGCGAGGGGAGGGAGGACAACAGGTCAACGATGCTGATCAGGTGGTGCTTCCAATCGCAGCCGGCCCGCCGCTTAGATGAGAGAGGGAGGTGAGGATCGGGTCACGGTGCAGTAACGCGGGTCTAAAGTGCAAAAGTGTACAATGTAATGTGGACTGCGGGTTAATTTCACAGAACCCGATGTGGGTTTGTGCAAAATGCCCACGACGTATGACCGGTCACCCCAAGCAGTCTTATATAGTAGAGATCTTCATAATTGGTCATGTACGTGTTATAACGTGATGTTGGTTTGAGTTGTATACTATTAAATTTTAACATTTTCATAATATATCTTTATACCAATTTAGTTGAAGTTTAACAATTTAATAGGGTTTTTTATAATTAAGATATTTTTATGTTGGTTATATATATATCAATTTGTCGTGTGTTATATATAAGAATAGATTTTTTATAATTAAAATTTCATTAAACCTTTTCTGTGGCGCATGGTACCTATTTCTGTGGCGCATGCGGCCCATTTCTGTGGCGCAGCCAGCCCATGCGCCACAGAAAACCTAACTAATAAAACGCCCCCAACCCTACCCCGCGCCACACAATCCTCTCGCGCGCCGCCGGCGCGCCTCCTCCCGTTCGCATCGCAACTCGCCGACGGCGGTCCTCCCGCCCGCGCCCTTGACGCCCTCGTGCGCACGGTCTGCCGCCGGCGCGCCTGTAACATCCCAAAAATATTAATATAATTATTAGTGCAAAAATGTGGGCCAACAAAAACTTTTCTTATAAAAATATGTGTATGTTTAATTCTTGAGTGTTGCTTGTTGCATTGTTTGCAAGATTGTGGAATTCTAGCTCTAATTAAAAGTTTGAAGAAAAGAAAACAAATAAAACAAACCACAAAAACAAAACACCATGTGACAAATGTCACATTATTTTTCCAAATTAAGATATATAAATTTATTTTCTCACCAAAATCAATGAAGTAATATTATTGACACTCCTAGTTAATTTTTACAAACTATTCCCTTTCAAAAATTCAAATTCAAAACTTCAAATTCAAATTAGAAATTCATGATTGAAATATTTCAAAATATTTCAAAAAGACTTTGTAACACTTACCAATAATATAGTTAGCCTAGATCCTAAGTTTGAACCCAAAAGAATTGAGAGAAATATGGAAAATTAAATAGCAAATTGCATACTGTTTTGGTTCAAGCAATTCATCAAACACCTGGCGTGCACCACCTGTTCTTCCCAAGCCGAGCTAAGCCTAGGATCAATCCGAGCAATGCTTCGTTCATTTGTCAAATTGGAGCCTCCACTGCACTCCTCTCTTCATCACGACCTCGCAGCACGCCGGGGGAAGCAAAGCGGTGGCCGGAGTCGCCGTGGAGACGCCGGCGACAGCCACGGCAGTGCGCACGTCGCCATGTCGCGCGGCAGCGGAGGTGGCAACACCGCGCCCTCCCGTGCCAGGCCCCCCCTTCTCTCCCTTGCCTCTCTGCTCCCTCGCGAGCCTGCACAGCCCCTGGCACCAACCCGAGCACGCCGCGCCCGCGCCATGCCGCGCCATGCCGTGCGCCGCCCAAGCCCGTTCACGGCAGGGCCAAGCCCCCGCACGCACCCGAGCGCGCCACGCCACCCCACCTTGCCCGCCTGGTTCCCCGAGCAGCCCGCAGCGTAGCCGCACCACTCCACCGGCCTACGGCGAGCACGCACGGCCGCGGGTGCCCTCTGCACCGCGTCCACCGTGCGCCGCCCGGCCGCTATAAAACGCCCCCGTGCACCACCGTCCCTCCTCACCTCTCCACAACCCCTCCCCCTCTCACACCACCCTCTCGTGCACCGCCAGGAGGGCGGAGCCGTTGCCGCGAAGCTCTAGCCGCCCGTGGTCTCCTCGAGCTCGCCGTGCCCGAGGTAGACGACGACCGCGGCCAGGCCACGGCATCCTTCCCCTTCGCTCCCCCCTACCCTCAGCCTCTTCCCCATGCGCCCCGCACTCACCCGCCCCCTTTTCCCCTCTGTTTGGTGCACAGGATCGACGAAGGAGCCTCGCCGGAGTTGGAGCTCGGCCGCGGAAGAGGAGCTGCTCGCCGCCGTCGGTTGGAGCCGCCCCAGCACGCGCCGCTCGTCCCTAAGCCTTCCCCGGGTCACCGCCGTCGTTCTGCACCATCCGCACGTCCTCCCGAGCCCCTAGGTGAGTCTCTGTCCACCTCGCCGTCGCCGGAGTCGCGCGCCGCCAGTTTTAGGTCGCCGGCGTCGCGGCCGCTCGAGAGCCGTTAGATCTTGATCCTACGGTAGCATACCGGTTCGCTGAAATTATTAAAAATCTGACATGAGGGTCCCACGCGTCAGGTTTAAATGAAACCCGCGCGCGCGCCAGCAGTCGCTGACTGGTGGGTCCCCCTGTCAGGGTTTTAATCTTTATTCGTTCTGGATTTAAATTCGAATTTAAATTTCATTTAAAAACCAGTACTGAACCCAATTTTAGAAATTCCATAACTTTAGATTTACAACTCCAAATTTAGCAAATCCAACTGTTCTGGAAAGCTTATGAAATTCTCTATCCAACTAAGCTAGTCTCACTCCATTTGGATGTATAATAAAAATACAACATTCAAATTACAATAGCATGTTTAAATCCTAAACTTGTTTGTTTCTGATACTCTGATAATCCAAATTAGTTGAAACTAATTTTATTAGGTCACATTTATCCATGGTTAGTCACCCCTAAAATGGTTTAATTTTTAGATGAATATAATTTAAATAATAGCCAAAACCATATTAATTGGCTTCTGGATTCAAAACAATGTGTAGGGAGTTTGGTAACTCCAAATGACCCAAACCCAATTGTGTCATCTTCCACACATCATTAGCTTTCTGTAGAATTTTAGTTTGTATTTTTGTGACAAACAGAACTCAAGTTATGCAATTAAACATGTGCAACAAGTTTCTGCCCTAATTAAAATACGAGGGAATAATGTTTAATTCAATTAAATTGAAACCACATGATATTGTTTGGTATGTGGAATGGTTAATTAGAACCTCTAAGAGTGTATTGCTATGATGATTGATTGAATAGGCTAGTGATTGTTTGTATTTGATTGATTGTGTATTAGACGAGAACGTTGCCGGATATATCGAGGAGGAGGGATTTGCAGAACCTGAAGACCAAGACCAAGATCACTTTGTCGAGCAAGGCAAGCTACTCTCTGAGCTTGCACCCAACTTATGTATCTAGATTTACAAATCATTTTCAAAAGCAAAGGTTTACAAAAAAACCCTTTTCAAAAGTATATAGAGATTATTTTGCCACCCTATGTAGAAGTAGATACTAAAACTATAGGATGGAAAAACAATGTTGTTTATTCAAAACTCCTTTGAAAACTTGTGTGGATATATAGCACCAAAATGTGGTGTTGAAATAAGGAAATGGAGAAAGATGGTTTTAGAAAAGCACATTGTGTCCTAGTACTCAGTCAAGCAACCGATACTCTGTGCGACCACATTTACCCACATATGGGAAAGGGCTTAGTCATATAGTTTGCTCTTATTAGTATGGGACACTGCATCAACAGAGATGACTCTGTTATGCATGAGGGAGTGGTTTGGTGACCTAACCCTGACCTGGGTCCTCGCTCAAAAATCTATGAGTAGATAAGGAGGAGGATAGAAGGATGTCCGTATACACCGCCAGATAAAACCTATGAGTCCTCACACTTAGGGTTTCCGACGGGAAACTGGACTAGGTGTAGATGGAATGGTTCATAGGGGCAGGATCCTATACTAGCATGAGCAAAGGAAAGACTAGGGTCGGTGACTCAACTTCGCATACCACGGGTATGGCGAAGCGTGGCTGACACGATGAGTTATCGAATGAGTGTGGGAAAAGCGTGCTACCTCTGCAGAGGGTAATTAAACTATTCTAATAGTCGAGTCCTCGTATATGGACAGTTGAAGACCCTACTTAGACCATGTGCAAGTTTTTGGAAAAGAGTTGAGTTTAGAAAGAAAAAGGAAATGGAGAGTGTTCCATACACCTATACCAACGGATCGGTATGAGGTAGTTGGAAAGATATTGCCTTAATGGTTTACGATCGGAAAAAGGAGGAGTTTTGGAATAAAACTAATAAAATTGAGATATCTAGTAGTCATAATTTCCTTATCTTCTTCAACAAAGATACAGAGATGTTTTAAATGAATAAAAGTGAGAAACTAAAAATGGAACTAGAGCACTCATGTTGGAGTAGTTTGCGAGTACATTCAAATGTACTCATACTAGTTTGCTTCTGGCTATTGTCGTAGCCAGACATGGAGGAGTACTACGCCCAGGAGGAGTATGGCGACATCTATGCCAACTAAGGATCTTCATAAGTCGACTGCCTGTCGGGTCATCGCTAGGATTTGATGTCTACTACGCCTTATTTCCGCTGATTGTTTTGGTTTGGCCCTTGAAGGCACCTATGTAAGACTTGGTCTAGATGACCATTTTATGTAAGACTTTAATTCGGTATTGTAATGGATGTAAACTTTGGTATTCAATTCGGGTTATGTGCAACGACAGACTGATCATGGGATCGTTGTGTTAAGCATAATCGGGTATTTCGGACAGTTAGTCCGGGGTCCCCACAGAATTGGTATCAGAGCCATCTCGACTTTAGGAGCCTTAGATTAGCATGGTCGTTAGGGAGTGATTGCAAAAGTTGACTTTTAAAGAAAAAAAACAAAGTAAGAAATTAGTTTAAAAAATTGCTTATCTCTTACCCTCTCATTTGTGCAAAATTCTCTTCTTACCAACTACTAAGTTTTCTCTCATATTCATAAAAACTTTCCACACTTCATTTTAATAGACTTAAAAATCTTCTCACATATTTTCTCTTCCATTAAAATTTTGATATACTTGTCATCTCACTAACTTAAAAAATTTGACTAAAAAATTCTAGATGGCGATCCATTTCACCGAGTTCGTTCAGCTGGAGAAGGACGGCAAGTTGATGTTCGAGAAGGACTTGTTCGAGTTGACCAAGCTGCTAGGTCGTCCCACTCCTGAGTTTAAGGGAGCCCAGGTGGACGCTCCCGGTAACGGGAACCTGTCCTGGTTGATCGAGGCGTCTGTTCGCGGGAACATCAAGTCCCCCGGATCCAGGGCACTCTCCTTCACCCTCATGGACGTCCACTGGGACGATGGACTGTGTCGTTCCATGCAGCGGATGCTATCCCGGCTTTGTGAGGAACACAAGGCGGAGCTGGTAAACTCTCGTTTCCAGTTCTACGGGAGGCGCACCATCGATGGACACCCAATTCGGTCCCCTCTGCACCCGACATTTGGAGAGTATATCCTAGACATGGAGATTATGCTCTTTCGCACCCAGGAGGATCTGAGGTGCGCTAGGCTTCGGTCTCACTTTGAGCGTCTCTCGCTCAAGGAGAGTCGCGAGAGTGAGGCACAGCTGAAGACTGTGAAGACCGCTCTTCTTAAGAAGGGAATCCAGATGCGGAAGACCATAGCGAAGCTCCGCAAGAAGGTTGCCGAGCAGGATGAGCTGATAGAAGATTTGGAGCTCCGTACTGACGAGATGGAGGAGGAGGGCGAGGATCTCCGCAAGGAGAACGACGCTTTCCTCAGTGACGATGACGACTATCTGGAGGAGATGAACGATGAGGATGAGGATGATGAGGATGAGGATGATGAGGAGGAGGATCCAGAGGAGCCACCCTACCAGTCCGATGCTGACATGGCAGAGCCTGAGGTTCCACCTCAGTAGGCGAGTTACTTGAGTTCTACCGCAGGATTAGGTCGACCCCCCCTATCGCTAGTAGAGTCAAAGTTGTGGTTCTTTTGGAACTTGCTATATGTACATTAGTTTAGGAGAATGTTGTAAGCTAGATTTGGGTGAACCCTTGATGTAATGGTTGTGCTATGAAAGTGTGTGCTAGTCTTGTTAACATGTGTTAAATGTTTCTCTTATAATCCTTAGCAAATCAATCCCTTCGCGAAACCAATCTTTTCCTTGGTCAGAACCCCTTTTGCTTGCCCTTATTCCCGGTGTACTTCAGGATGGTAGAAACTCGTCGCACCAACATGGATGGAGGAGCACCACCACCCCCACCGGACCCAACCACCGCCCAACTTCTGGCGCTCATCATGGAGGAACGCCAAGCTGCCCGGACTGAGCGTCAAGCTCATATCGCTGCCCTGCAACAGATAGCTGCCGCTCACAACAACAACAACAACCACCACAACAATGGCAATGGCAATGGTGAAGGAAATCAGCGGTCCACTTTGAGCGACTTTCAAAAGACCAACCCACCCACCTATTCCAAGGGACTTCACCCACTTGAGGCCGATGACTGGCTTCGCACCATTAACAACAACCTGGTAGTTGCAGCCGTGGGAGAACCTGAGAAGGTGCTGTATGCGACCCACTATCTTGCAGGACCAGCACGGTCTTGGTGGGAAGCTACCAAGGCTCTACAGCAAGCTGGTTATGCTATCAGCTGGGATGATTTCCAGGAGAAGTTCCGCAAGAAGCACATTCCCCGCGGACTCATTGAGCGGAAGAAGGATGAATTCCGCAGGTTGCGGCAGGGAAGTAAGGATGTGGTCGGATACCTCGATGAGTTCACTGACTTGTCTCGGTATGCTCCTGATGATGTCGACACCGAGGGGAGGAAGATGGAGCGTTTCATGAACGGACTTCATGATGAACTGCAATGCGCCTTGGTTATCCATGACTTTGTTGATTTGGAATCACTTGTGTACAAGGCCATACAGTTGGAGACCAAGCGCAAATCCATGTTTGAGGGTCGTAAGAGGAGAATGATTGCCCAGGAAGGTTCGAGCAGTCAGAAACCTCGCACCCACCCACCAAACCCCAAGCCAGCATATAGACCACCACCAACTTCGCACCCCAGTTACCCTAAGCCCCCATAAAACCCAAACAAGTTCAACCGTCCCAATGACAACACCCGTCCCGGAGGGAACTCTAGCAACCCCAACCTCAATGCCAATGTTGTCTGTTTCAATTGTGGCACCAAGGGTCACTACTCCAAGGCATGCCCCAATCCTAAGAAGAATGGTCCGCGCCCAGATGCACAGGCGCCGAACAACGGCCAAGGCCGCAATGGAAATGGCAAGAACCCCGCACCCCGCGGAAATGTGGCTGTTGCCAAGGGACGCCTGCACCACATCAATGCTGAAGAGGCCATGGATGCACCAGATGTTGTGATGGGTACGTTCCTTGTCAACTCAGTACCTGCAACTGTTCTGTTTGATTCTGGTGCTACTCATTCTTTTGTTACCCAAGAATTTGTTGCTAAGGGAGGTTTAGTCGGAAACCTCTTACCCAAACCCATGGTCATCCAAATCCCAGAATCCACCATAGATACCAAGTCATTTTGCCCAGACGTTTCCCTTGAGGTCAAAGGTGAAAAGTTCCTAGTCGACTTAATCATCCTAGGAACCCAAGGAATAGATGTCATACTGGGTATGAATTGGTTAGCCAAGTACCATGGTCGAATTGACTGTGCCAGAAGAGCTGTAGCCCTCACCACCGACAAAGGAGTAGAAGTGGAGTATGTGTCAGAAACCAGTCGACCCCGACCAAGATGTCATGAGAGCATAGCTCGACCAGCCCTAGATGAGATCCGTGTTGTTCACCTGTTCCAAGATGTCTTTCCTGAAGAATTGCCTGGTATGCCACCGGATCGGGATATTGAGTTCATCATTGAACTTATCCCCAGGACAGCCCCCATATCCCAAAGGCCTTATCGGATGAATCCAGAAGAACTGGTTGAGTTGAAGAAGCAGTTAGCAGATATGCTCAGCAAAGGGCTTATTCGCCCAAGTGCTTCACCCTGGGGATCACCCATTATCTTTGTGGATAAGAGAGATGGTACCACACGCCTGTGTGTGGATTATCGCAGGTTAAATGATGTGACCATCAAAAACAAGTACCCTCTCCCAAAGATCGAGGATCTGTTCGATCAAATGAACGGAGCCCGAGTCTTCTCCAAGATCGATCTTCGGTCAGGGTATCATCAGTTAAGAATCCGAGAGACAGACATTCCCAAGACTGCCTTCACAACCCGTTACGGTTTATTTGAATACACCGTAATGTCCTTTGGTCTGACCAATGCCCCAGCCTATTTTATGAATCTCGTGAACAAGATCTTCATGGAGTATCTTGACAAGTTCGTGGTAGTTTTCCTTGATGACATCCTTATTTACTCCAAAACTGAAGAAGAGCATGCTGAACACCTGCGTCTAGTTTTAGCAACCCTCCGAGAGCATCAGTTGTATGCCAAGTTTAGCAAGTGTGAGTTTTGGCTCAGTGAAGTCTCATTTCTCGGACATGTTGTGTCTGCGGGAGGAATTTCTGTTGACCCAGAGAAGATCCAAGCCATTGTGGACTGGAAAGCCCCAACTAGTGTGACTGAAATCCGAAGCTTTCTCGGACTAGCGGGATACTACCGCAAGTTCGTTGAGGGATTCTCCAGTATAGCCAAACCCCTTACCCAACTGCTGAAAAAGGACAAGAAATTTGAATGGACTCAGAAGTGTGAAGAGAGTTTCCAGGAATTAAAGAAGAGATTGACCTCAACCCCTGTCCTGATTATGCCAGACGTCACCAAGAGTTTCGACGTGTATTGCGATGCATCACGTCTAGGACTAGGTTGTGTTCTGATGCAAGAAGGCAAGGTGGTGTCGTATCTGTCTCGACAGTTGCGACCACATGAAGAGAACTACCCAACCCATGACATGGAGTTAGCTGCTGTTGTTCTTGCTTTGAAGACATGGCGCTCCTATCTGGCGGGACATCGCTGCGAGATTTATACGGATCATAAGAGCTTGAAGTATATCTTCACGCAGAGGGAGTTAAATTTGCGACAGAGAAGGTGGATGGAATTAATCAAGGATTATGATATCGGCATCAATTATCACCCTGGAAAGGCTAATGTAGTTGCCGATGCCCTTAGTCGCAAACCCTGCACCCTGAATGCCATGATCCAAGCAGAGCAGCCAGCCCTGTTTAAGGAGTTCAAAGATTTTGGACTAGAGCTTGTTAGCCACGGCTATCTCGCCCATTTAGAGTTAGCTCCAACTCTGATAGATCAAATCAAGGAGGCCCAGAAAGGTCATGAGAGCATAGAAGGAATCAAGAAGAAGGTTTCTCTCGGTAAAGCGCCTGGTTTTACCGAGGATGCAGAAGGAGTGTTGAGATTCAATGGTCGTATCTGTGTCCCCAATACCTCGGAACTCAAGGAATTAATCCTAAAGGAAGCCCACGAGACCCCTTACTCAATCCACCCCGGCGGAACCAAGATGTACCAAGATCTTCGTGAAAAATTTTGGTGGCATGGAATGAAGCGAGAAATTGGTGCTTTCGTAGCCAAGTGTGATATTTGTCAGCGAGTCAAGGCTGAACATCAGCGACCCGCTGGATTGCTTCAACCCCTAAAGATTCCCGAGTGGAAGTGGGATGAGATTGGAATGGATTTTATCACCGGACTTCCAAGATCCAACCGAGGCCATGACTCAATATGGGTCATCGTTGACAGGCTGACCAAAGTGGCCCATTTTATTCCCGTCCACACCACCTATAGGGGAAATCAGTTAGCAGACCTGTATATTTCCAGAATAGTAAGCCTGCATGGTGTGCCTAAGAGGATTGTATCAGATAGAGGCACCCAATTCACCTCAAGGTTCTGGAAAGCCCTGCATGAAGCCCTCGGAACCAAGTTGGCGTTTAGCACAGCTTATCACCCCCAGACCGATGGCCAAACTGAACGAGTGAACCAGATATTAGAGGACATGCTTCGCGCATGTGTCCTAGCCTATGGATCCAAATGGGAAAATTGTCTTCCATTTGCAGAATTCTCATACAACAACAGTTACCAGTCTAGTCTGCAAATGGCCCCTTTTGAAGCCCTTTACGGCAAGAAGTGTCGTACACCCCTGAATTGGTCCGACACCGGAGAAGGCAAACTGTTTGGACCAGATACCCTCCGTGAGGCTGAAGAGCAAGTCCAGCTTATCCGAGAGCGACTCAAGACCGCCCAATCCCGTCAGAAGAGTTACGCTGATCCCAAGCGTCGTGATGTCACCTTCAATATCGGAGATTATGTCTATCTCCGAGTGACACCCCTTAAAGGAATGCAGCGTTTCCATGTCAAAGGAAAATTAGCGCCAAGATATATTGGACCTTTCAAGATCCTTGCCCGTCGAGGAGAAGTGTCTTATCAACTGGAATTGCCCCAAGAGTTAGAAGATTACCATGATGTTTTCCACATTTCCTTGCTCCGGAAGTGTCTTGAAGTTCCTGACCAGCCTGATGTTTTCAAAAACATCGATCACCAGTCCGTCGACCTGAATCAAGACCTGACTTATCGCGAGACGCCCCTCAAGATTCTCGAGGAACATGTTCGTCTCACCCGCAGGCGAGCAATCAAGTTCTACAAAGTCCAGTGGACTAACCACTCTGAAGATGAAGCAACTTGGGAACGTGAAGACTATCTTAGGAGCGAGTTTCCCAACCTCTTTAGTACCCAGACCTAGCAAATCTCGGGACGAGATTTATTTTAAGGGGGGAAGTCTGTAACATCCCAAAAATATTAATATAATTATTAGTGCAAAAATGTGGGCCAACAAAAACTTTTCTTATAAAAATGTGTGTATGTTTAATTCTTGAGTGTTGCTTGTTGCATTGTTTGCAAGATTGTGGAATTCTAGCTCTAATTACAAGTTTGAAGAAAAGAAAACAAATAAAACAAACCACAAAAACAAAACACCATGTGACAAATGTCACATTATTTTTCCAAATTAAGATATATAAATTTATTTTCTCACCAAAATCAATGGAGTAATATTATTGACACTCCTAGCTAATTTTTACAAACTATTCCCTTTCAAAAATTCAAATTCAAAACTTCAAATTCAAATTAGAAATTCATGATTGAAATATTTCAAAATATTTCAAAAAGAGTTTGTAACACTTACCAATAATATAGTTAGCCTAGATCCTAAGTTTGAACCCAAAAGAATTGAGAGAAATATGGAAAATTAAATAGCAAATTGCATACTGTTTTGGTTCAAGCAATTCATCAAACACCTGGCGTGCACCACCTGTTCTTCCCAAGCCGAGCTAAGCCTAGGATCAATCCGAGCAATGCTTCGTTCATTTGTCAATTGGAGCCTCCACTGCACTCCTCTCTTCATCACGACCTCGCAGCACGCCGAGGGAAGCAAAGCGGTGGCCGGAGTCGCCGTGGAGACGCCGGCGACAGCCACGGCAGTGCGCACGTCGCCATGTCGCGCGGCAGCGGAGGTGGCAACACCGCGCTCTCCCGTGCCAGGCCCCCCCTTCTCTCCCTTGCCTCTCTGCTCCCTCGCGAGCCTGCACAGCCCCTGGCACCAACCCGACCACGCCGCGCCCGCGCCATGCCGCGCCATGCCGTGCGCCGCCCAAGCCCGTTCACGGCAGGGCCAAGCCCCCGCACGCACCCGAGCGCGCCACGCCACCCCACCTTGCCCGCCTGGTTCCCCGAGCAGCCCGCAGTGTAGCCGCACCACTCCACCGGCCTACGGCGAGCACGCACGGCCGCGGGTGCCCTCTGCACCGCGTCCACCGTGCGCTCTCGGCCGCTATAAAACGCCCCCGTGCACCACCGTCCCTCCTCACCTCTCCACAACCCCTCCCCCTCTCACACCACCCTCTCGTGCACCGCCAGGAGGGCGGAGCCGTTGCCGCGAAGCTCTAGCCGCCCGTGGTCTCCTTGAGCTCGTCGTGCCCGAGGTAGACGACGACCGCGGCCAGGCCACGGCATCCTTCCCCTTCGCTCCCCCCTACCCTCAGCCTCTTCCCCATGCGCCCCGCACTCACCCGCCCCCTTTTCCCCTCTGTTTCGTGCACAGGATCGACGAAGGAGCCTCGCCGGAGTTGGAGCTCGGCCGCGGAAGAGGAGCTGCTCGCCGCCGTCGGTTGGAGCCGCCCCAGCACGCGCCGCTCGTCCCTAAGCCTTCCCCGAGTCACCGCCGTCGTTCTGCACCATCCGCACGTCCTCCCGAGCCCCTAGGTGAGTCTCTGTCCACCTCGCCGTCGCTGGAGTCGCGCGCCGCCAGTTTTAGGTCGCCGGCGTCGCGGCCGCTCGAGAGCCGTTAGATCTTGATCCTACGGTAGCATACCGGTTCGCTGAAATTATTAAGAATCTGACATGAGGGTCCCACGCGTCAGGTTTAAATGAAACCCGCGCGCGTGCCAGCAGTCGCTGACTGGTGGGTCCCCCTGTCAGGGTTTTAATCTTTATCCGTTCTGGATTTAAATTCGAATTTAAATTTCATTTAAAAACCAGTACTGAACCCAATTTTAGAAATTCCATAACTTTAGAATTACAACTCCAAATTTAGCAAATCCAACTGTTCTGGAAAGCTTATGAAATTCTCTATCCAACTAAGCTAGTTTCACTCCATTTGGATGTATAATAAAAATAAAACATTCAAATTACAGTAGCATGTTTAAATCCTAAACTTGTTTGTTTCTGATACTCTGATAATCCAAATTAGTTGAAACTAATTTTATTAGGTCACATTTAGCCATGGTTAGTCACCCCTAAAATGGTTTAATTGTTAGATGAATATAATTTAAATAATAGCCAAAACCATATTAATTGGCTTCTGGATTCAAAACAATGTGTAGGGAGTTTGGTAACTCCAAATGACCCAAACCCAATTGTGTCATCTTCTACACATCATTAGCTTTCTGTATAATTTTAGTTTGTATTTTTGTGACAAACAGAACTCAAGTTATGCAATTAAACATGTGCAACAAGTTTCTGCCCTAATTAAAATACGAGGGAATAATGTTTAATTCAATTAAATTGAAACCACATGATATTGTTTGGTATGTGGAATGGTTAATTAGAACCTCTAAGAGTGTATTGCTATGATGATTGATTGAATAGGCTAGTGATTGTTTGTATTTGATTGATTGTTTATTAGACGAGAACGTTGTCGGATATATCGAGGAGGAGGGATTTGCAGAACCTGAAGACCAAGACCAAGATCACTTTGCCGAGCAAGGCAAGCTACTCTCTGAGCTTGCACCCAACTTATGTATCTAGATTTACAAATCATTTTCAAAAGCAAAGGTTTACAAAAAACCCCTTTTCAAAAGTATATAGAGATTATTTTGCCACCCTATGTAGAAGTAGATACTAAAACTATAGGATGGAAAAACAATGTTGTTTATTCAAAACTCCTTTGAAAACTTGTGTGGATATATAGCACCAAAATGTGGTGTTGAAATAAGGAAATGGAGAAAGATGGTTTTAGAAAAGCACATTGTGTCCTAGTACTCAGTCAAGCAACCGATACTCTGTGCGACCACATTTACCCACATATGGGAAAGGGCTTAGTCATATAGTTTGCTCTTATTAGTATGGGACACTGCATCAACAGAGATGACTCTTTTATGCATGAGGGAGTGGTTTGGTGACCTAACCCTGACCTGGGTCCTCGCTCAAAAATCTATGAGTAGATAAGGAGGAGGATAGAAGGATGTCCGTATACACCGCCAGATAAAACCTATGAGTCCTCACACTTAGGGTTTCCGACGGGAAACTGGACTAGGTGTAGATGGAATGGTTCATAGGGGCAGGATCCTATACTAGCTTGAGCAAAGGAAAGACTAGGGTCGGTGACTCAACTTCGCATACCACGGGTATGGCGAAGCGTGGCTGACACGATGAGTTATCGAATGAGTGTGGGAAAAGCGTGCTACCTCTGCAGAGGGTAATTAAACTATTCGAATAGCCGAGTCCTCGGATATGGACAGTTGAAGACCCTACTTAGACCATGTGCAAGTTTTTGGAAAAGAGTTGAGTTTAGAAAGAAAAAGGAAATAGAGAGTGTTCCATACACCTATACCAACGGATCGGTATGAGGTAGTTGGAAAGATATTGCCTTAATGGTTTACGATCGGAAAAAGGAGGAGTTTTGGAATAAAACTAATAAAATTGAGATATCTAGTAGTCATAATTTCCTTATCTTCTTCAACAAATATACAGAGATGTTTTAAATGAATAAAAGTGAGAAACTAAAAATGGAACTAGAGCACTCATGTTGGAGTAGTTTGCGAGTACATTCAAATGTACTCATACTAGTTTGCTTCTGGCTATTGTCGTAGCCAGACATGGAGGAGTACTACGCCCAGGAGGAGTATGGCGACATCTATGCCAACTAAGGATCTTCATAAGTCGACTGCCTGTCGGGTCATCGCTAGGATTTGATGTCTACTACGCCTTATTTCCGCTGATTGTTTTGGTTTGGCCCTTGAAGGCACCTATGTAAGACTTGGTCTAGATGACCATTTTATGTAAGACTTTAATTCGGTATTGTAATGGATGTAAACTTTGGTATTCAATTCGGGTTATGTGCAACGACAGACTGATCATGGGATCGTTGTGTTAAGCATAATCGGGTATTTCGGACAGTTAGTCCGGGGTCCCCACAGCGCCTCCTCCCGCCCGCGCCCTCGACACCCTCGACGCTCACGGTCCGCCGTCGGCGCGCCTCCTCCCGCTCGCATCGCAACTTGCTGCCGCCGGTCCTCCCGCCCGCGCCCTTGACGCCCTCGCGCGCACGGTCCGTCGCCGGTGCGCCTCCTCCCGCCCGCGCCCTCGACACCCTCGACGCGCACGGTCCGCCGCCGGCGCGCCTCCTCCCGCCCGCGCCCTCAACGCGCACGCACGCGCACTGCCTGCCACTCCCGCGCCCTCGACCCGCACGACAACTCCCGGAGGTGCTTCGCTCTCCCCCCTCCTTCCTCTCTCCATTACCGCACCGAAGGTGTATGTGAAAATGCTCAAATGAATTTGTGCACTGTATTTTGTATTTTTTTGTGTTGCAGTTTAATTTGTGCTCAAGTGATATGTGTTGCAATTTAATATGTGAATTTTTGCACTGTTTTTTTCTTAGGGCATGGTATGTGGAGCATTTTTTGCACTTAAGCAAGAATTTGAAAGCATTTAATCTGTCCAATATATGATATGTGTAGCAGTTTTTGCAATTAGCAAGAATTTGTGCTCATGTGTAGCATTTGAAAGCACTTAAGCAAGAATGTGTTATTTATTTTTTGCCGATGATTAAATAGATGGTTGTGTGTTACATCTTTAGAGAGGTGTGAGTGAACCATGTTGTCTGAACATATATGCAATGTTCATTCCACTTTGTTCACTCACGCCATCTCTAAATTTCTTATGTGACTAATCAATTCCATATGAGGCCTTGCTTGTTTTTTTAATTACATTTTACTTTTTGTACTATTTACCATCTTATGATATGTCGATGATTGAAATGTTGTGATACAGGTTTCAGGGGTGGGGCTTGTGAGCCTTCTGATATGCATGAGTGTACAGATCTCGTGCATCTTACCTGACTCACTAGCTCTATCCCTGAAGCATGTCACTTCTAATTATGAGGCCTTGCTTGTTTTTGTTGAGTGTTCTTTAACTTGCATTTTACCATCTTTTGTTATGCGGATGATTAAAATGTTGTGACAACATGAAATCCCGAGAGGGAGTAAGCGAAGCCAGTGTGATGCGACCCATGATGTTCAGGAATACACATTGGCTTTCGCTGGCTTTCCACTGGCTTCGCTTACTCCCTCTCGTGATGCATCCCACTGGCTTTCGCTTACTCCGTCTCGGACCATTTGTGTGTTTCCAGTCTAATTAAGTATGAGGCAAAATTTTCTTTGGACCAAATTTAATATGACTAATTTTGGTCGATGATTTGATGGTTTCACGTTACATTTTCAGGGAGGTGTGAGTGAACCATGTTGTCTGAACATATACGTAGTGTTCATTCCACGTTGTTCGCTCACACCATCTCTGAAGCAATTCCATATGAGGCCTTGTTTGTTATTTTTCTTGACTGCCTTTTAATTAACTTGCATTTTACCTTCTTTTGATATGAGGCCGATGATTAATTTGTTGTACTAACTGTTTAACCTCCTCTTATGCCTGTAGACGATGGCGCCGCGCCGTCGCGGGTTGTCCGTCTTCCGCGATGTTCGGGAGCGGCCCAACAGCACCTACTATGCCGAAATCCGCGTGGGCAGATTTCGGCAGACGCTCGGGAGGTACCCCACACCGGAAGAGGCAGCGCGCGTGTACGACGCGGTCGCGTGGCGTTTCCGGCGCCCGCGAAGCGAGCTGAACTTCCCGGACTGTCAGGACATCGCGGAGGCAGAGTTCCTCGCGCCACGGCCAGCCCTCCTCACCAACGAAGATCGTCGCCGCCACCGCCAGGTGCAGCGGCGGATCGACACCGCCGAGAACGACGAGGAGCTGATGCGCCAGTGGAGGGAGGACTTCCTGGGTGACGTCACCGCCGAGTTGGAGTTGTACACGAACCGAAGAGAGCAAAGGAGGGCAGACCGTCGCCGCCGTCGGGAGGCCGCCGAGAATGCCAACAAGGATGACTGAGACACTGATGACTCCAGGTGGTCCGACATCTTCTATAACACCAGCTCCGAGGACGAGTAGTTTACTCTCGCAACTTGTTTTCTAGCTAGCTTAGCATTTATCTTGTTTAGGTTCTTACTACTTTGTATAAGACTTCTCTTAATTAGAACTATATATGTATGTGATAAGACTTCTCGGGTTCGAATGAATGTGATATGTATGTTCTAATTTATGTACTGGTTGAATATATATGTGGCAACTTGTAATATATCTGTATAAATTCTGTATATATACCTATATGTGTACAGCAGGAATATATTTTTTAAAATTCATGTTATTTATTCTGTGGCGCATTCTTAATTTTTTGTGCTGCATATATTTGTGTGGCGCACGTTAACCACATGCGCCACTGAAATATTTCTATGGCGCAGCAAGACGGATGCGCAACAAAAGTGTTAATATTTCGGTGGCGCGCTGAGGGGTGCGCCACAGAAATATATTTTAGTGGCGAGATAACTGTCGCGTACCCCTCATATTCCTGCATACGCCACAGAAAGGCTAAAGGGTGCGCCACAGGTAAGCTTTTTTCCACTAGTGTACTTCCACATTGCAAACCATCAGATAAAATAACTTCCATACTCATGATATGACACTTCTAAAAGGTAAAAGACAAAACATAATGGTATGATAACGCGACACTCGCCCCAAGCTTGGAACAAGCTAAGAGATGCTAATACCGATGATGATATACTCCTTCGGTGGTGATGTAGAATCCCTTATAAGCTTCTCAAGCAGCTCGTTCAGTTTGTCAATCTTGTAGGTGAGGATACAAATCATCTCTATGTTGTGCTCAGTACGGTTCATGAATATATCAGGCTTTGAATCCCAGCTCTTGGCGTTGTTTCCCCACTTCTCATCGGGCTTGGAGCTCTTTTTCACTGCATTGCTAGAACGATCTATCTTCCAAGGATTTGGCCGCATCGCCTCAGGAATTTTCTCAATTTGATCCAAATAGATTAAATTGTGGAAAGGGTAGTTGGTGCTTGATGAAGATGTCCTTGGCGCTAGAAGAAGACGTTGAAATCTTCCTCCGACGCTCATTTGCGCACCCATCTTGCGGTTGGATGGATTTTCCACCACTCCAATGCTTGCAACGGTGGCGTGAAGGTGATGACGCTTGTCTTCTTCCACCTCTTCTTCGTCTTCACTCTTGACTTCTTCCTCTAGCTTGGGATCTTGGAGTCCATCCTCCAAAGTCTTCTTTCTCTTGTCGTTGGCGGAGACCATGATGCCTCTAAAACTGGGATAAAATTCTGGACAGAAACAACTCGAAAAAAACACACGTCAAAAACACGATATACGGACCTCAAGGGTTCCGGGTGATTATATAGCAAAATTTTACGCAACAAAAGGAAGGCAACAGGAGGAAAAAGAGTAGGAGACGAGTTCCGAGGCGCCCTCATCAGGTGGTGGCGTCATGCACATGGTGGTGTGTTGTTGGGAAACCCCAAGAGGAAGGTATGATGAGTGCAACGGCAAGTTTCCCTCAGCTATGAAACCAAGGTTATCGAACCAGTAGAAGACGTGAATTCCTTCGAGGTGGCAACGGCGCCAAAAAATTGCTTGATCACTCCGCGTGCCAAGCTTCGGGCGTGTTGGCGTGGAAACTGCACACAACACAATCAAAATACTTTGCCCCAACTTAAGAGTGAGGTTCTCAATCTCACTGGCTTGCTGGAGCAAAGGATTAAACTTATGTGTGGAAAAAAGGATGTTTGTTTGCAGAGAATGAAAGTAACAAGATTTAAATAGGTTGTATTACCAGATTAAAGAAAAGGACCAGGATCCACAGTTCACTAGTGGTGTCTCTCCATAAATAATAATAATATACATGTGGGTAAACAAATTACAGCTTGGCAATTGATAGAATAAAGAAGTGCATATTGATGCATACACTAATGTCATGATGTCTAGTATGAGATTCATTTGGGCATTAAAACAATATACATGGAACGTTCCAACCACATCTATGACTAATAATCCACCTTCCGGTTAGCGTCCGCACCCCTTTCAATATTAAGTTGCAAGCAACATATTAGTGCATTAAGCAAAGTGTGTAAAGTAAGTAATAACATCATTCTTAGATAAAGTACTACTGTTTTATCCCTAGTAGCAATAGTACATCTACAACCTTAGAGCTCTATGTCACTACCCCAGATTAAACAGAGATATGAACCAACTATCGAGCATAAATACTCCCTCTTGGAGTCACAAGCATCTACTTGGCCAGAGCATCTACTAGCAACGGAGAGCATGCTAGATCAAAAAATAACACACACATAATATATAATAAAGCAAATGACTTAGTACTCAATATTCATCGGATCAAAGCAAACACAACATGAAGTATTACATAAGGATGATCTTGATCATGATAGGCAGCTACAAGATCTAAACATGATAGCATAAGAGGAGAAGACAACCATCTAGCTACTTCAATGGACCCATAGTCCAAGGATGAACTACTCACTACTCACACATCAGTCCGGAGGTGGTAATGGTGACGTAGAGCCCTCCGGTGATGATTCCCCCCTCCGACAGGGTGCCGGGTAGAGCTTCTTATCTCTCCCGAAGTAGGGTTGACGAAGGCGGCAGCTCGGGACTCCGTGGAGGAAATATTTTTATCGTCTAGATCTTAGGTTTTCGGGGGCTTTAAGTAGGCGAAAGGGCGAAGAGATATTAACGATGATTTTAAGCTTCCAGAACAAGAATATAATCATCTAATGCATCCAACAAACATGACAACTTTGTGAAAGGATCAAGTCAAGCAATAACAATATGCACGTAGAAAATCAACTCTCTATTTGTTCATAAGAAACAAGAAAGCGTTCAGCGTTGGTTCCTGGCACGAGGATGTTGTGGCTAAGAGATTGTTAAGGGGGTTTGGAAGGCCAACGGAAGAAAGTCTCACAAAGCTAAGAGTGATCATTAGAGAAGAGGAAGTCTTATAAACGAAGCTATGCGAGGAGTAGTAATTGCCACACAACGGATGCACATAGAGAAACAAGTGTATGAAAGTGGGGGTGCATCCAATGGAACTAGTGGGGGTGCATCCAACTAGCTTGCTCACGAAGACCTAGAACACTTTTGAGGAGGCTCATCATTGGAATATACAAGCCAAGTTCTATAATGTAAAGTTCCCCACATAGTTATGCAAGTAAGACATGAAAACTCTCTCATATGGAGTAGAGGTGCTAAACATGAGCACAAATGATAACTATTAATGATATGGTGCTATAACATGAGCACAAGTGTGGATAAAGAATAGTAATGTTGCCCCCTTTTTATTTTTATTTTTTTTCTTTTTTTTCTTTTTTTTCTCTTTTGTCTATTTTGTTTTTCTTTTTTTTTTTCTCTTTTCGATGGCCTCCATGGCTCTTTTCACTTTTAGGGGCAAACATCCTAATATGATAATATGACAACACACTATTGATACAAGTAACTAGTATGAATAATACATAATGTCTATAAAACGGTTCCTCTGCAAGTGTAGCAGGATATGCAGTGATCTAGCGAAACATGGGTAAAACCACACATCAGCTGTACAGATTCATGTAAAGTAATATATAAATGATAAATGACAACAAGTCATGTAATGTAAGATGGAAGTTGCATGGCAATATATCTCGGAAAAACTATGGAAATGTTGTAGTAGGTAGGTATGGTGGATGTGTTGAGAAAGATATTTTGCTTATGTGTAGGAGAACATGATGAAAATCTCCCACGAATTTTGGATGTACCCGCGAAGTATGCACCAACTCTCAATGTGAGAAAGGGCAATGCAAAGTACCGAAGAGGCTAGCAAGTATGGTGGTGGAAGTGCCATGAAAACTGCATCTTTAGAACTCACAAGTAAAAAGTTCCCAAATATAAATATGATCTTACAAGGCATAATGAAAATCACTCCATGAGGGACTGTGGCAAATGAACAAGTCACTGTTGGAACCCCCACCGTAGCGCATAAAACAAAGTTATTACCATTGCTTTTAACATTAGAAGTTATATATCATTATGCTATCAACTGGATATTTAAGTGTGGCACAACTTCAATTTTTCTGGACCAACCATTAATAATTCCACTTTACTAAACCATCTTGTTTATCACTAAGCAAATTAATATCTCAAAAAACATCAATCATTCAAGTGAAACAATTTAAGTATCTGCAAGATTATGTATCATTTAGTTATACCATCTACCACATTCAGCATTTGGGTTCTCAACCAAACACTAATCAACTAATTTAAAATATAAACTCTCCAAGTAATTATAAAATGAGATATGAGAGTATGACATAAGAAAACTAACACCTCTAGCAAGAGATGCATGGAAAAAAAGAGCTAGAGAGTATGTAATTAACATAGAAGAATACTAAAAAAATATAAGTGAAGAATACGAGTATTCATAAGAAAAAGCGGAGCGTGCCTCTCTTCCATGAAGGAATGCTACGATCCATTTTATTCAGAGAATGAAAAAAAACTAACATATGCTTCATGTAAAGCACATAAGATGTGGCGGAATTAAAATATAGTTTCACTACAAAGGACCTGATAGCACTAGTGGAAAAAGACTTATAGGTGGGATGCCCCTTTTTGGCGCACCCATAGCCCATGCGCACCCAGAAAAGATTCAGAGACACACCACACCTGTGACGCCCGAAAATCGGTACTATGTAGATTTAAGCGATCCCGCCGAAATCCGCATAATAACGATTTTAAGTCGCCCACCAGACATAATGTGCACGCCGAAACATGCACATTATGTGGCTGGAATTGTGATAACATTAGAACAGTTCCGATACATCCACAAATACAACAGAAGATATAATACAACATAGACTCGGAGGAGTCAAGATACAAATGATACAATACAAAGATACAAATGACAGCGGAAGCAAAATAGTATCCGACTACGGATAAGATGCAAATTGGACTAAGAATCTTGAAGATAAGCAATGGCGCCATATCCCTGCCCAGCCAGGCCGGCGGGATTCCCAAGCTAACATTTTAGCAGAACAAAGCACCTCGCAAGGCCTTCCGCCGGTGCCTTATCTTTTAATTATAATACCCCAATATAAGACAACATTTTATTAAGGTAGAATAATCTATCATACTAAGCAGGTGAAATAAATAATACAGATAGACGACTCGCACAAACAACTCTAAGCATGCGCTACGACTCGCAAGGCTAACAGATAAACATACAACAGGTTATGGGATGTGGGGGTGAAGTTGTATCGGCTGTAGGATAAACATATGATGGGATCGCAATTCAAGAATCGTAACTAGGATAGCATAGATCAAAAGGCAAGGATGAAAGACAATGTATAGGTAAACAAGCAAACTTTGCTTGCCTGGAATCCCGCATGGAAGCAAATCTTGTCGTTGCTCACACATCTCAACGTTGTATCCGCGAAGAAGCAACAAACACTGGAAGCACAAAAGATGCATTTTACAACTACGACAAAAGATCCAGCATGATCATGGAAGAATGATGCATGGCATGGCAAGATGCATTGCGAGATGCACTTAATCCAAATTAAGCGGAAACCGGGATTCCGACAATTAATATTTAGGTGCAAGTTATTTATTTACCAGCAATATTAAATGTTGGTTAGCATGGCAACACATGGCATGGGTGATCTAATTAAATTAAATGGAATAGGGCATTATATTTATTACCCCTAACATTCCATATTTAATTATTTAGTTGCAAATAATAAATTACACTAAGCAATTAAAATAACATATGCAAAATGGCATACAAATGGCATATTAATGTTTATTGCATTTTTCTGATAAATAAACATATAAAGATTATTTTAATTGGAGTTATAGAAATTAAAGTTATTCCATTTTTAGTTGTAGGGGTGTTTCTGTAAAAGTCAGGGACTTGTTGGTGATAGAAAAACTGTCGGTGGGGGGTTTCTGTGCGAAAAACAGAGATTCAGGGGGCTAGGCGCAAAGATCCAGATCTGGATCTGGCCTTTTTGCACCGCGCCTGGCCTAGCCAGTGCGACTGCCAGGCGGGCCCGAGCCACGTTGGCGCGCGTGGGTGCTGCGCTGGCCTCCGCTGTCTATGACAGGCGGGTCCCACGTGTCAGTGCGTAAGACAAATGGGAAAAAGGGGGTTATTCGCGAGTCGGGGATTCGAACTCGCGCGGCGGGTGAGCAGAGATCGGTGGCGTTAATCACTTGGTTGGGTGCGTGTTGGTGTTAGGTTAGGGTTCGATTTCCTTTAAACATCAGAAAGCAACTCTTTTCTCTGACGAAACTGACCGAGTCTCAGTGTCCAGACGCACGGTGGAGGAAAACCGGCGGCGACCAAGGATTGGTGGCGCTGGGGAGGGCGTGCAGGTGCAGGGTAGGCGCTCGAGCTGCTGCGTGCGTGTGCTGGAGGCGGGGAGTGGCGCAGATACGCGAGCACCGGGGCGGCTGCTCGAGCACGAGCTCGCAGAAAAACGCCCATGGCGGAGACCGAGAGGGACGAGGACCGATTCGACGTTCCCGGCTGAGATTCGAGTGGGGGAGAGGGGGAACGGGTAGAGATGCTCACGGGGAGGGTCGTCGTCGTAGGTGTTCGGCGCGGGGAGGTCCGGAGACGAGGAATCGTGTCGGCGAACATCGCCGGCCGGGAGGAAGAAGAAGAAGAAACCGGCTCCTTCCGACTGCTCCTTGCACCATTGGCTCGGGGAAGAGCTCGACGGCGAAACTACGCATCTCCTGGGCCTCCTTTCGGACCTTCGACGGCACCGGAGCTGCTGGGGACGGTGAGGACCTTCGGTGGCCAAGTTTGGTGGAGAAGAACTGAGGGGATCGAGGTGGAGAGGAAGAGAGGAAAGGGGCGTCGGCGGCTGGGGAAGAAGGGGAGAAAGGCTAGGGTTCGGAGGAGGGGGAGGCTAAGTAGGGGGTGAGGGGATGAGCACGTGGAGGTGGGCGCCATGGCCAGCTCTGTCTCTGCCTCGCTGGAAAGGTGAGGAAGACGACAAGAGAAGGAGGCCGGGATGGGCTAGAAGATGGGCCACGAAGTGGTTGCGGCCCAGGTACTGTTTTTCCCTCTGGTTTTTTATTTCTTTTATTTATTCTTTTATGTTTAATGTTTTTAAAACAAAATAGAAAGAGAAAAGATGTAAAGACTTTTGGAAAATATTTATAGTTTCCAAAAATACACAATGAATATATAAATTTGAATATTTGAAAAGAATTTTTAAATACCACATTTAAATTAATTTGATTAGCAATTAGATTTTAAAAAAATGGATTTTGAATTGGAAGGGTGTGATTTAAATTTAAATGCAATAAAACAAATGAATTGACAATTGCATGATGACATGATGATGCAAAAAGAAAAACAAGAAAAAAAAAACCTAATTAGGGATAAATCCCGGGATGTTACAATCGACACAACTAACAAGGGATCGCGTCCCGCGATCCACGCCGAGACCAAAAGAAGAGAGGGGTAACTACCGAGTATTCAGGTTCCGTGATCAACTTCTCGACACCACTAACAAGGGATTGTTGCTCCACCTCGAGATTCTCGACACCACTAACAAGGGATTGTTGCTCACGGCGAAGATGACTCCGAAAGATCGAACCTAACAGGATAAAAGGCAAGAAATCGTCCACCCACGTAGAATTCTAAACTTTGAAAGTTTGGATAAGAGAAGAGACTCCAAAACAAATAAGATAAGAGGAGAAATAGAATAGAGGCAAGGAGTAAAAAGAAACCTATTGAGATATTTTTCAAAAATAATTTAAGTCAAATAGTTTTCGACACTCTAGACAACGACCGTTAGCGAGGTTATCCTACATGCTTTTGCGGACCCGCTGCTTCGATAACCAGTCGTATCGAAACAACAAGGAGATCGAAACCAAGGCTCTGATACCACTTTGTGACGCCCGAAAATCGGTACTATGTAGATTTAAGCGGTCCCGCCGAAATCCGCATAATAACGATTTTAGGTCGCCCACCAGACATAATGTGCACGCCGAAACATGCACATTATGTGGGTGGAATTGTGATAACATTACAACAGTTCCGATACATCCACAAATACAACAGAAGATATAATACAACATAGACTCGGAGGAGTCAAGATACAAATGATACAATACAAAGATACAAATGACATCGGAAGCAAAATAGTATCCGACTACGGATAAGATGCAAATTGGACTAAGAGTCCTAAAGATAAGCAATGGCGCCATATCCCTGCCCAGCCAAGCCGAAGGGATTCCCAAGCTAACCTCGTCAGACTTCAAACCTGTTAAATGCACATAAAGCACATCCCAAAAGAGGGTCAGGGCACTCCCTGGCAAGCAAAACCGACTTGCCTACTTTCTACACCATCTCCCAAAATATAGGGGAGGTGGACTTAGCGGCAGCAGCACTAGCAACCTAGAGAGACACGCTATAACTTCCGTCTAATCAGAAAGGGATAAGGGAGCGCATAAGATAAACATCTACAACTAACACCAAACATAACCCATTCTCGAATTAACCCCCTCAACCAAGTATGAGGAAGCAATTCGGGAAAACTCACACGTTGACCAATTTTAGTTATAATTTTCTATATTACTAGTCGGGTTAATTAACAACGATTAGGCGTAAGTTGTCTATGATCTTGTTAGCCAGCATCGTCACCAAGTCGTCCCTAACCGTGGACACGGCTCATCGATAAGATTATACCCTGCAGGGGTGCACTACTGGACCCGTACTCGTTCGATCAACCCCAAAAGCAAAGCCAGAAGCTAGGGCATCTCAACACGGCAAATGTCTTCTCTACAACCCATCCAGGGAACCGCATGATTGTGGGCACGGCTAATAAGGTCCAGTGCCCGCGGGATCGACCTTCATAGCACTCTAAGAACGTGCCACCCTATATGAGAATCGACTACTCCATCATCATGAGATCGTTAGGTAACCATATGCATGCATCAAATGGAAAGCCCGAACTACTTGCGGCGCCCTGGATAAGAAGCGGATTAGATCGAAGCCGCGGTGGGCTCCATAGGGCCTCCCACAAGCAGTTAGTGCGCTCAAAATTGGATCCAAGGACAAGAACTGAGTTCCTAGGTCGACACTTAGCAGAACAAAGCCCCTCGCAAGGCCTTCCGCCGGTGCCTTATCTTTTAATTATAATACCCCAATATAAGACAACATTTTATTAAGGTAGAATAATCTATCATACTAAGCAGGTGAAATAAATAATACAGATATACGACTCGCACAAACAACTCTAAGCATGCGCTACGACTCGCAAGGCTAACAGATAAACATACAACAGGTTATGGGATGTGGGGGTGAAGTTGTATCGGCTGCAGGATAAACATATGATGGGATCGCAATTCAAGAATCGTAACTAGGATAGCATAGATCAAAAGGCAAGGATGAAAGACAATGTATAGGTAAACAAGCAAACTTTGCTTGCCTGGAATCCCGCATGGAAGCAGATCTTGTCGTTGCTCACACATCTCAACGTTGTATCCGCGAAGAAGCAACAAACACTGGAAGCGCAAAAGATGCATTTTACAACTACGACAAAAGATCCAGCATGATCATGGAAGAATGATGCATGGCATGGCAAGATGCATTGCGAGATGAACTTAATCCAAATTAAGCGGAAACCGGGATTCCGACAATTAATATTTAGGTGCAAGTTATTTATTTACCAGCAATATTAAATGTTGGTTAGCATGGCAACACATGGCATGGGTGATCTAATTAAATTAAATGGAATAGGGCATTATATATTTATTACCCCTAACATTCCATATTTAATTATTTAGTTGCAAATAATAGATTACACTAAGCAATTAAAATAACAGATGCAAAATGGCATTCAAATGGCATATTAATGTTTATTGCATTTTTCATAAACATATAAAGATTATTTTAATTGGAGTTATAGAATTAAATTTATTCCATTTTTAGTTGTAGGGGTGTTTCTGTAAAAGTCAGGGACTTGTTGGTGATAGAAAAACTGTCGGTGGGGGGTTTCTGTGCGAAAAACAGAGATTCAGGGGGCTAGGCGCAAAGATCCAGATCTGGATCTGGATCTGGCCTTTTTGCACCGCGCCTGGGCTAGCCAGTGCGACTGCCAGGCGGGCCTGAGCCACGTTGGCGCGCGTGGGTGCTGCGCTGGCCTCCGCTGTCTATGACAGGCGGGGCCCACGTGTCAGTGCGTAAGACAAATGGGAAAAAAGGGGGTTATTCGCGAGTCGGGGATTGGAACTCGCGCGGCGGGTGAGCAGAGATCGGTGGCGTTAACCACTTGGTTGGGTGCATGTTGGTGTTAGGTTAGGGTTCGGTTTCCTTTTAACATCAGAAAGCAACTCTTTTCTCTGACGAAACTGACCGAGTCTCAGTGTCCAGACGCACGGTGGAGGAAAACCGGCGGCGACCAAGGATTGGTGGCGCTGGGGAGGGCGTGCAGGTGCAGGGTAGGCGCTCGTGCTGCTGCGCGCGTGTGCTGGAGGCGGGGAGTGGCGCAGATACGCGAGCACCGGGGCGGCTGCTCGAGCACGAGCTCGCAGAAAAACGCCCATGGCGGAGACCGAGAGGGACGAGGACCGATTCGACGTTCCCGGCTGAGATTCGAGTGGGGGAGAGTGGGAACAGGGAGAGATGCTCACGGGGAGGGTCGTCGGCGTAGGTGTTCGGCGCGGGGAGGTCCGGAGACGAGGAATCGTGGCGGCGAACGTCGCCGGCCGGGAGGAAGAAGAAGAAGAAACCGGCTCCTTCCGACTGCTCCTTGCACCATTGGCTCGGGGAAGAGCTCGACGGCGAAACTACGCATCTCCCGGGCCTCCTTTCGGACCTTCGACGGCACTGGAGCTGCGGGTGATGGTGAGGACCTTCGGTGGCCAAGTTTGGTGGAGAAGAACAGAGGGGATCGAGGTGGAGAGGAAGAGAGGAAAGGGGCGGCGGCGGATGGGGAAGAAGGGGAGAAAGGCTAGGGTTCGGAGGAGGGGGAGGCTAAGTAGGGGGTGAGGGGAGGATCACGTGGAGGTGGGCGCCATGGCCGGCTCTGTCTCTGCCTCGCTAGATAGGTGAGGAAGACGACAAGAGAAGGAGGCCGGGATGGGCTAGAAGATGGGCCAGGAAGTGGTTGCGGCCCAGGTACTGTTTTTCCCTCTGGTTTTTTATTTCTTTTATTTATTCTTTTCTGTTTAATGTTTTTAAAACAAAATAGAAAGAGAAAAGATGTATAGAGTTTTGGAAAATATTTATAGTTTCCAAAAATACACAATTAATATATAAATTTTTAATATTTGAAAATAATTTTTAAATACCACATTTAAATTAATTTGATTAGCAATTAGATTTTTTAAAAAATGGAATTTTGAATTGGAAGGGTGTGATTTAAATTTAAATGCAATAAAACAAATGAATTGACAATTGCATGGTGATATGATGACATGATGATGCAAAAAGAAAAACAAGAAAAAATAACCTAATTGGGGATAAATCCCGGGCTGTTACAACACCAATGCGCCACAAACATTTGTGGCGCAGACAGTTAACATGCGCCACTGAATATGTGTTTTTTGTGGCGCACCGTGGAACATGCGCCACAGAAAGATGGTGGGCCACGCCAGGCATTTTGAATTTTGAAATCCTGGACACTGTCTGTGGCGCACCAGGCCCATGCGCCACACAAACAGGCACAATTTGTGGGGCACCCATGCCCATGCATGATGTCTACGCACGCTTCTATTCTTGTAGACAATGTTGATCCTCCAAGAGCAGAGGTTTGTAGAACAGCAACAAGTTTCCCTTAAGTGGATCACCCAAGATATATTGAACTCAGTGAGGTAGAGGTCAAAGATATTTCTCTCAATCAACCCTGAAATTAAGATACGATAAGTCTCTTTTGTCCCCAACACACCCAATTCACTTGTCAGATGTATAGGTGCACTAGTTATGCGAAGAGATAGTGAAATACAAGTAATATGGATGATTATAAGTAGTAATTACAATCTGTAATAAAAATGGCAGCAAGCAAACATGTAGCACAACTTGTTGAAACGGTGTTTTAATGCTTAGAAACAAGGCCTAGGGATCGTACTTTCACCAGTGGACATTCTCAACAATGACATCAAAGTTAAACAAATAAACACTACTCTCAAACACTCTCATGTTGGATAACAAACACCATTCATTGTGTAGGGCTACAAGAGCACCCTCAAAGTCAGAGTAAACTAACACCAACAATGTCATAAAGGAAATCACACACGGTGCACACACCGTTACACACAAGAATAACCACGGAGTTCATATTAAAGTAACCTCTAGAGTGATTCCAGGATCTTTTATTTCCAATTCCGAGAATATTTCCTTAAGTACTTTTCTGAAACCAAAAACAGCAGAAAACAGGGAACTGACACTTTGGCATCTTGTTAATAGGTTAGTCCCAGAAAATGCATAAAACTATATAAAATGCATATATAATATAGCATGAAACATAAGAAATTATAGATACGTTGGAGACGTATCAACAAACCCAAGCTTAGTTCTACTCGTCCCGAGTAGGCAAGAACGATAAAAGAAGAATAATTTCGAAGTGACATGCTTGAACACAATCTTGATCACGTAATAATGTAAGGCATGTAAATTGAGATCAAATGTAACATCCCAAATTTCTCAAAAATTTACAACTTTGCATTCATGCATCATGCATCATATAAGCATGTCATAGAAATCACATAAAGAGTAAATTGAATTTTAATTATAAGTTTAAATAAAGTTGTTTTCAATAAAGAGGTCTAATTGAGCTCCTTATAAAAATCTGTATTTTATTATTTTATTTATTTAGCAAAATGATATCAAAAAGTTATAAATTAAATTAGCTTTTCAAAACATATTTTTATGAATTTTTCTGAAATGTTTTGATAAGTTTTAAAAATCAAATTGTTTGGAAAAGGCTTTAAACAGAAGAAAAAAAAATGTGTTCGGGCTAGCTGGGCCGAGCCCCTCTACTATCTGCCGCGCGCGCACGAAGGAACGGCCCAGCAAACCAACTGCGTAGCCCACCTCCCTCCCTCTCTCACTGCCAGACGGGTTCCACTCGTCATCTTCATCCCCAAGCCGTGAAGAACACGAACTCCACCGAAACCTAGTTTGTTACGGATCAAAATCCGTTGGAAAATCGCGATCAAATCGCTCCCCTCCTTCCCCATATAAACCCCCTCTCCGCCGCCGTTCCCCGCGCCCAAAAACCCTAACCAATACTCGCCGAAATCGCTGGAACGAGAGCTTCCATCTCCGACATCGCCGCCGCCGCGTTTCGCTCCGTTCCGGTGAATAGGGCACCCGAGCACCACCTCCACACCCCCTCTGCGACTCCCCTTCTCTGTACGCACCTAACGGACTTGCTCCGGCCTCCCTTTTTGCACCAGGGCGACGTATCCGTCGACGACCCGCCGCCACCGTCCGCCGCTCATCTCCGACGAGCACGCAAGGGGAGGAGAAGACCACCTCGACCGCACCTACCTCGCCATCGAGTTCGCCACGACGATCCGTTTCAAGTGGTGAGTAAAACCCCCTCCGATCGTACGTCTGTTAGCCGTAGCCGCGACTCCGGCGATGGCGCCACCGCGGGCAGAAGATCGCCGGCGAACTGCGTCGCCCGACCGTCCCCTTCTTATCCAGGCCGTCGGATATAGATCCAACGGATCTAGATCGGATTGATCTGGAGCGCTCGTTTTAAAGTAAATCGGACGGTTCGCGTTCGCGATCCGCGCCAACCGGTATCGGCCAATCGGAGCGCGCCGCGTGGCCTATTCATTTTTCTATTTCGGCTGAAAAATGCTTTTAAAAACAGAAAACAATATAAACTTACAAAATTCATAACTTTTGATCTGTTCATCCAAATTTGATGAATTTTATATCCACGTGAAGCTCTGCTCGTGTAGTTTAGTATGGTTTCATTAGTTTATCCTTTTAGTGTATATTAAATTGCGGAATTTAATTGTTTAGCTTTCGGATATTAAATCTATAACTTAAATTAATAAAAATTCCTTCCAAATAAATCCAAATGTTTTAGAGATTTATTAATGCCCTCTGTCGAGAGAGTGCAACATGAGTTTTATTTGAAACTTCTCATAATAGAATTGAAGAAATTGGTTTTAGAACTTAAAACTACTATTATGCTCAATATTTTAAATGATTAAATAAAATATAAAAATATTGATCTTTGCAATTCATGCATTAATAACAGAGGAATTAAAATGGTAATTATTTTTGTCTTGTCAAGATCATTGCATAGCAAGCATGCATGCATATTTTGTCTTGATAATTTTTTTGAGTTGTGTCGTTTGTTTATTTAGTTTTATTGTTTGTCTTTAGATTGTGAAGAGGAGGAAGACCCTTGTGATTGTTATTCTTGCTGTGCGTGTTCCTCTTGCTACCAAGGCAAGTGACATTCATAATCTATCCTATGTTTTCTATATGCATTATTAGTAGATTTTGAGTAGTATGCATGATAGGGAAACTTTGAACTATCTTATAATGCTAAGTTAGTTTACACTTTGAAAATATCCTAGTAGTGTGTAGCCACCCCTCCCCATGCAGCCACCAAAAGTTTTATTACATGCTTAGCTATGCTATAAAAGTGTTTACTTATCAAGTTATAGAAATATTGCTAAGTGTTAAAACTTTAAATGCACATCTGGGTGGAATTGGTTGCTTGGTTTATGTTGAGGGGCTTTTGGGACCATGCTTGTGGTTGTCTTTGCCTAGGATGAATTTCTATTCTACTTAGGGCCATGAGTATGGTGGTTGTCACCTAGAAGCGCACTTGTGGACGGCCACCCAGGAACAAAGAGATTTCTAAGTCCCTCCAAGTTTAGAAGCTTCTCGTGCAGCCTTTTGACAATGGGCTCTGTCTAGAATTACTAAGTTGTGAGAGTGCAACCTGTCAGATTGACAAGCAGATGTAGAGTTGGTAGGTGGAACGGGTCTTGCTAGTATGGTTGCATTCTTCTTCTGAAAGTTCTTGTCTCAATTCTCTCCTTTCCTTAATGCACTCCGCGTGTATAGGATGTTTGGGTTAATTGAGTCATAAGGTGAAAGTGCACAACCTCTGCAGAGTCGACAAACTGAGTACTCAGCCGTGTCCCCGGTGATGGACTACTTCGAGCAACTGGACAAGGATGGACGGAAGAATCTCAACATGGTTTTCATAAAGTAAAATTTGACTAAGGAAAGAATTGTTGGTGCACTTGGGCTTCATCCCTTGGTGCCAAGTCTTTGAGAAACAAAAGTGTTTTACAAAAGATAGGAGAAAACTGGCTTTCTGCAAAATAGCCTACAAACTCCACCAAGCCAAATATGCATATAGAATTAGACTTGTCATATTTTTTCCACCATAGTCACTTGCCAATACTTCAATGTATTGACCTCCTACGGGGGCTGCATATTCAAATGTGCAGGTAATTCTGATGAGGAGTAAGTTTGGACTCGATTCTACACCCAACATGTCTGCTTGTGGCATATGCTAGAAGAGGAGGCCCATTGCTTTTATTTTCGTTGTGAACTCTGAATATTTTAGCTAGTATTCATGACTATGCACTTTGTAATAAAGCTATACTTGGCTATTTTTGGATCTCGTTGTAGTATTTTGATACTTATGCAATGATACTATATATTTTGTACTGTGGTGCTGGAAGTGATCCAGGGACTAGCACATAACACAGGTGTTCCATCTTTATTTAAAAAGATGGGGCGCTACAAAATGGTATCAAAGCCAAAGTGTTGCATGTAGGTTCGAGCCCTTAGGATTGGTTAAGCCTCTTTTTTATCATAATATTACCATCTTTGAAGTATGTTGGATCCTAGCGGCATAGTGGGATGAAGCGGCCCGGGACTAACCTTACATGTCCGCGTACATGAGACCTGTTCCACAATTATAAGTGGCTGGCCGGGTGTCTGTCTCTCTCACTATAGTGAATGTCCGACTTACAAAGAGTTGATAATAGTGTTGATCACCTGTTAGAAAAAAACTTCTTTTTCTCTAAGTACTTAAGTACACCACAATTAGTATATCTTACATTTGTCTTGGTTTAACAAACTCTATCTTTATCACTTAAGGATGTCGTTCTTCATGTATCAAACCGCGGAGGACTTCAAGGACATGCGCTTTGGAAGATATCTTCTAGAGTTGGTAGAACTGTTGGCACTTCCAACACCCATCATCAAGGCAAGCCAGCTGAATCACTTCAACAAAGAAGACTTATGGGGAATTCGCCTTTACCAACAAGGGCGCCAAACTGAACCCAAGACCGAAGACATCCAGTACAAGTCGATTAGTGACTCCTTGGAGAAAGGGCTGAATCTCGTCACGCAGGAGCTAATAGGACGTCTTTGCTTGCAATTCCAGGAGGAGTTAAAAGACCACTACTTTTCTAACCTTGGCCAACGTGACGAACATGGGATTCCTTACCTTGTTAGCGAGGAAGATAAAAACAAACCAGAACCTTTGTACCCATATCTCCAAGACTTAGAACTTCACCTCTGGCAACTCGAAGAGGATAGGCGCAACGAGCTGTTGAAGAATGATGAAATAATGGCACAAGTCAAGGAGACCCAAAAGAAGATCGAAGCCCAAGAAGAGGTGGCCAACGCTCAAGAGGAGAAGTTCCGAGCTCAAGAGAAGAAGTTCCAAAATCAAGAAAAGAGAATTAGAGACAAGAACAAGGAGATCAAGACCTTGAAGGATGAAATTCTGAGCAACGACGTCGAGTTCGAAGCTGATCGAGACTTTACGCCGTGAGAAGAGAATGCTGCAAGAGAAGATTGAAGTCCTGGAGAAGGAAGCAATCGAGACTCTGCACCGTGAGACGACAATGTTACAGGAGAAGAATGAGGCCTTGGAGAAGGAGGTGAATGACTACAAGGAGATCCTTACGAAGGAAGGCATCACCATCGAGGAAGTCGAAGAAGATGAAGGTGACGTTATGGACGAAGTTTAGACTTAGTATTTGGACCACCATATTCTCCCTCGTTTAGTTCGTCGTTCTTTTTAAAACATTGATCTCCAACTTGTGGTGTGACAATGATAGAATGTTTGGTTTGCAGACTCTGTGGTTTTATTAAATCAACTTACATTATTTGTTTCGTTTTGCTAAGTAGATTTTTTCTTTTCAAGTTGTCTTATGAGTGTTGATTGTGTTGACTTGGTTGCTTTGTGCATGGGTAGGATTTTTCTTCTCTTAGTTCTGTCTATCTTTCACTCATCTATGCTGAAAAACCCTACAGATGCCTCCTCGTCGTGATACCAACAACGACGATGTCATGCAACAACTGAAGGCCGCTCAAGCTCAGTTGATGAATATGATGACTCAATCCATTGCAGCAACCAACAACAACAACAACAACAACAACAACAACAACCACAACAACAACAACCCGCCACCTCCACCACCACCCCCAGTGGACAGACTTGCTAGATTCCTAAGGCTTAGTCCTAATAAGTTCTCCTTTGCTACTGAACCAATAGTGGCGGATGATTGGCTCCGTTCAGTCAACAAGGACTTAGTATCTTGTGAATGTTCTGAGGCAGAAAAAGTGAGGTTCACTGCACACCTGTTGGAAGGACCCGCAGCATTGTGGTGGGAGAATTATCAAGTGACTCATCCTTTGGATTGCATTACTTGGGATGCGTTCAAGGAAGGTTTCCGGAATGCTCACATCTCCTCAGGTATAATGAACCTGAAGAAAGAGGAATTTCGCAGCTTGAGGCAAGGAGGTAGAACTCTGAAGGAGTATATGGATGACTTCTGTATGCTATCAAGGTATGCGCCAGAGGACATTGACACTGATGCAAAGAGGAAGGAAAAGTTCCTCAATGGACTTAAGGGAGAACTGAAGATACCTTTGTCTGTGGCATATACTCCAAACTATCAAGCTCTGCTGGATCAAGCTATCACCCTGGACAACAACATAAGAAAGGAAGAGAATAGGAAGAGGAAGTTCAGTGCAAGTAAGGTTCATTCTGAAGGGACATATAAGAAACAACACACCTCTGAAGTCAGTAGCCATAAACCCTGGAATCACTCCAACACTGGTAGTGGCCAAAAACATCATGGTCATAACCACAATGGAGGAAACAAAGGAAGCAATGGAGGATACCAAGGAAATAATGGTGGATCCAGGGGAAACCATCATCATGGCCATAATCATGGGAATGGTAATCACCGTCCTAACTATGAAGGGAAGAAAGACTTGTCTAATGTGACCTGCTTCAAGTGCAAGAAGACAGGACATTATGCAACTGAATGCCCAGAGAGGAAAGCTGATGAAAATTCCAAGCCCAATCCTTTCCAGAAGGGACAAGTGAACCACATCAATGTGGAAGAAGTTAATGATGAACCTGATGCTGTGATTGGTACGTTCTTGATCAACTCCTTTCCAGCATTAGTTTTATTTGATACTGGAGCATCTCATTCATTCATATCAAGAGCTTTTGTTAACAAACATGGGTTAGCTGAGGAAAGTTTAGGAAAACCTATTAGGGTAAGTTCACCTGGAGGAGAGATGATAGTAAATTCAGGGTGTAGGCAGTTAGACTTGCAAATCGGAAAATACACCTTCCCAACAGACTTAGTCATCCTAGAAACCCAAGGATTGGATGTTATCATCGGAATGGATTGGATGACTCGTTTTGAAGGAATCATAGATTGTGCAAATAGACCAATCACCCTCACCACCCCAGAGAAAAGGAAGATTAAGTTCAGATCAACTTTCGAACTTAAGAAGGTTAGGCTAAATTCTCTTAAGGGGGTTAGCCTTGGTGATGTGCTTATCGTCAAGGAATACCAAGATGTTTTTCCGGAGGAACTACCGGGAATGCCACCCGATAGAGATGTAGAGTTTCTCATCGAACTGAAACCGGGAACAGGGCCAATAGCTAAAAGACCTTATCCTATGGCCGTCGATGAATTGAAAGAGCTCAAGAAGCAACTAGAGGAGCATATCCAGAAAGGATTTATTCGTCCAAGTTCATCGCCATGGGGAGCACCAGTCTTATTTGTTAAAAAGAAGGATCAAACCCAGAAGCTAGTCACGGATTATAGAGATATAAACGAGCAAACTATCAAAAACAAGTACCCGTTACCCAAGATAAATGAACTATTTGATCAACTGGAAGGTGCTTGTGTTTTCTCAAAGATCGATCTTCGATCGGGGTACCTCCAAATGAAAGTTAGAGAAATGGATATACCCAAAACTGTATTTGTTACGAGATATGGCTCTTATGAGTACACAGTAATGCCTTTTGGATTAACCAATGCACCAGCCTATTTCATGAATATGATGAATAAAGTGTTCATGGATTTTCTGGATAAGTTTGTGGTCGTGTTCATAGATGATATTCTAATCTACTCCAAGAGTCACAAAGAACATGAAGAGCACTTGCGTCTGGTATTGCAGAGACTACGTGAACATAAGTTGTATGCCAAGTACAGCAAGTGTGAGTTTTGGTTAGAACAAGTCGGATTTTTGGGCCATGTGGTGTCCAAGGAAGGTATAGCGGTGGATCCTGAAAAAGTTTCAGCTGTAACTAATTGGGAACCGCCGAAGAATGTTGGTGAATTACGAAGTTTTCTGGGCCTAGCAGGATACTACCGACGATTCATTGAAAACTTCTCCAAGATTGCCAAGGCCTTGACGGAATTATTAAAGAAGGAGAAGAAATTTGAGTGGACGGAGGCATGCGAAGCCAGTTTTCAGGAATTGAAGAAACGTCTGGTTTCAGCCCCAGTTCTATGCTTACCTGATTTGGTGAAGGAATTCCAAGTATACTGTGATGCTTCACGCCAAGGCTTGGGAAGTGTGTTGATGCAGGAAGGCAGAGTGGCATCTTATGCCCCTAGACAACTCAAGAAACATGAAGCAAATTATCCAACTCATGATCTCGAGTTAGCATCAGTAGTGCATGCCCTGAAAACTTGGAGACCCTACCTGATGGGAAAAAGATGTGAGGTATTCACGGACCACAAAAGTTTGAAGTACATATTTACACAGAAGGAATTGAATACGAGACAAAGAAGATGGTTGGAACTTATTAAAGATTATGATCTAAGTCTTCAATTCCATCCGGGAAAAGCTAATGTGGTAGCAGATGCTCTGAGCCGTAAAGTGTATGTGAATGGCCTTACGGCAGGAGAATTACCCGAGGATTTATGCAAGGCATTCAAGGACCTCAGATTGGAAGTAGTACCTGAAGGGTTTGTAACCTCATTAGTTGTACAGCCCACTTTGATGGAGAAGATACGTGAAGCTCAGAAATGAGACAAGGAAATAGAAGAGATCAAAGTCAATTTAATAGCTGGAAAAGCTAAAGGATTTCATGAAGATGAGCAGGGGATTTTGTGGTTTGAAAAACGTGTATGTGTGGCCAATGACCCTGATATTAGGAAGTTAATTCTGCAAGAAGCTCATGAAACACCTTATTCAATTCATCCGGGAAATAGCAAGATGTATATGGATGTGAAAGAGAGATTTTGGTGGAATAATCTGAAAAGAGAAATAGCAGAATACATCGCTAAGTGTGATGTATGTAGTCGAGTAAAGGCAGAACATCAGAAACCAGCAGGACTCTTACAACCTTTGAAAGTACCGGATTGGAAGTGGGATTCCATTGGGATGGACTTCATCACCGGATTACCAAGGACCAAATCGGGTTATGATTCTATTTGGGTTATAGTTTGTCGCCTAACCAAAATAGCTCACTTCATACCCGTGAAGACCACTTATACTAGTGCAAAGCTAGCCGATATTTACATGAAGAGAATTGTGTGCCTTCACGGCGTTCCTAAGAGTATCGTGTCTGATAGGGGGACCCAGTTCACTTCTCATTTTTGGAAGCAGTTGCACGAATCTTTGGGAACCAGATTGGAATTCAGTACGGCTTTCCACCCGCAAACAGATGGTCAGACTGAAAGAGTGAATCAGATTTTAGAAGATATGTTAAGAGCTTGTGCGCTCGACTATGGATCTAGTTGGGATGATAATTTGCCATACGCTGAGTTCTCCTACAACAACAGTTACCAAGCCAGCATTGAGATGGCTCCGTTTGAAGCCTTATATGGAAAGAAATGCACAACCCCACTGTTGTGGAGTGGTGTAGGAGAACGGAGTTTCTTTGGGCCTGATATAATACAGGATGCTGAAGAGAAAGTCAGGCTGATTAAGGACAGATTGAAAATAGCACAGTCACGCCAGAAAAGCTATGCAGATTCCAAGCGTAGAGAAGTCACCTATGAAGTGGGTGATAGAACCTATTTAAGAGTGTCACCACTTCGGGGTGTGAAAAGGTTTGGAATCAAAGGAAAGTTAGCACCTCGATTCATTGGACCATTCAAAATTATTTCGCGCAAAGGTGAAGTGGCATATGAGTTAGAACTACCCGAAGTGCTATCAGCTGTTCATAATGTGTTCCATGTCAGTCAGTTGAAGAAATGTCATCCCGAGATGATGGGGGTTCCATTAAAGGATACGGTACCCCTCGAGGAGGTACAATTGGAAAGTGACCTGACATACGAAGAGAAGCCCATCAAGATATTACAGACAGCAGAAAGAGTCACCCGTACCAAAACCATAAAGTTTTGCAAGGTCCAGTGGAATCATCACACCGAGGACGAAGCCACCTGGGAACGAGAGGATGACCTCCGAGAAGACCACCCACACCTATTTGCTGACCTTTCCGAAGCTCGAGGGCGAGCTTCTTCTTAAGGGGGTTAGTCTGTAACATCCCAAATTTCTCAAAAATTTAAAACTTTGCATTCATGCATCATGCATCATATAAGCATGGCATAGAAATCACATAAAGAGTAAATTGAATTTTAATTATAAGTTTAAATAAAGTTGTTTTCAATAAAGAGGTCTAATTGAGCTCCTTATAAAAATCTGTATTTTATTATTTTATTTATTTAACAAAATGATATCAAAAAGTTATAAATTAAATTAGCTTTTCAAAACATATTTTTATGAATTTTTCTGAAATGTTTTGATAAGTTTTAAAAATCAAATTGTTTGGAAAAGGGTTTAAACAGAAGAAAAAAAAATGTGTTCGGGCTAGCTGGGCCGAGCCCCTCTACTATCTGCCGCGCGCGCACGAAGGAACGGCCCAGCAAACCAACTGCGTAGCCCACCTCCCTCCCTCTCTCACTGCCAGACGGGGCCCACTTGTCATCTTCATCCCCAAGCCGTGAAGAACACGAACTCCACCGAAACCTAGTTTGTTACGGATCAAAATCTGTTGGAAAATCGCGATCAAATCGCTCCCCTCCTTCCCCATATAAACCCCCTCTCCGCCGCCGTTCCCCGCGCCCAAAAACCCTAACCAATACTCGCCGAAATCGCGGGAACGAGAGCTTCCATCTCCGACATCGCCGCCGCCGCGTTTCGCTCTGTTCCGGTGAGTACGGCACCCGAGCACCACCTCCACACCCCCTCTGCGACTCCCCGTCTCTGTACGCACCTAACGGACTTGCTCCGGCCTCCCTTTTTGCACCAGGGCGACGTATCCGTCGACGACCCGACGCCGCCGTCCGCCGCTCATCTCCGACGAGCACGCAAGGGGAGGAGAAGACCACCTCGACCGCACCTAAGTTAGTTTACACTTTGAAAATATCCTAGTAGTGTGTAGCCACCCCTCCCCATGCAGCCACCAAAAGTTTTATTAGATGCTTAGCTATGCTATAAAAGTGTTTACTTATCAGGTTATAGAAATATTGCTAAGTGTTAAAACTTTAAATGCACATCTGGGCGGAATTGGTTGCTTGGTTTATGTTGAGTGGCTTTTGGGACCATGCTTGTGGTTGTCTTTGCCTAGGATGAATTTCTATTCTACTTAGGGCCATGAGTATGGTGGTTGTCACCCAGAAGCGCACTTGTGGACGGCCACCCAGGAACAAAGAGATTTCTAATTCCCTCCAAGTTTAGAAGCTTCTCGTGCAGCCTTTTGACAATGGGCTCTGTCTAGAATTACTAAGTTGTGAGAGTGCAACCTCTCAGCTTGACAAGCAGATAAGAGTTGGTAGGTGGAACGGGTCTTGCTAGTATGGTTGCATTCTTCTTCTGAAAGTTCTTGTCTCAATTCTCTCCTTTCCTTAATGCACTCCGCGTGTATAGGATGTTTGGGTTAATTGAGTCATAAGGTGAAAGTGCACAACCTCTGCAGAGTCGACAAACTGAGTACTCAGCCGTGTCCTCGGTGATGGACTACTTCGAGCAACTGGACAAGGATGGACGGAAGAATCTCAACATGGTTTTCATAAAGTAAACTTTGACTAAGGAAAGAATTGTTGGTGCACTTGGGCTTCATCCCTTGGTGCCAAGTCTTTGAGAAACAAAAGTGTTTTACAAAAGATAGGAGAAAACTGGCTTTCTGCAAAATAGCCTACAAACTCCACCAAGCCAAATATGCATATAGAATTAGACTTGTCATATTTTTTCCACCATAGTCACTTGCCAATACTTCAATGTATTGACCTCCTACGGGGGCTGCATATTCAAATGTGCAGGTAATTCTGATGAGGAGTAAGTTTGGACTCGATTCTACACCAACATGTCTGCTTGTGGCGTATGCTAGAAGAGGAGGCCCATTGCTTTTATTTTCGTTGTGAACTCTGAATATTTTAGCTAGTCTTCATGACTATGCAATTTGTAATAAAGCTATACTTGGCTATTTTTGGATCTCGTTGTAGTATTTTGATACTTATGCAATGATACTATATATTTTGTACTGTGGTGCTGGCAGTGATCCAGGGACTAGCACATAACACAGGTGTTCCATCTTTATTTAAAAAGATGGGGCGCTACATCAAATGAATAAGGTCCGTAGTTTATATTGATATCAAATGAGTAATAAATAAACAAGCAGGTGAAGCAAGCAAATCTTTCAATGATATAGTACTAGATAGCAATCAACCGTGCAAAGTAGATATTAAAGATGATTTAAGCTTCAAGCACACCAATAGAATCATCTAATGCTTCCAACAAACATGACAACTTAACGAAGGGATCAAGTCAAGCAATATCAATATGCACGTAGAATATCAATACTTTATTTGTTCAAACTAAACAAGCAAGCGTTCAACGTTGGTTCCTGGCACCAGGATGTTATGGCTAAGAGAATGTTAACGGAGGTTTGGAAGGCCAACGGAAGAAAGGCTCACAAAGCTTCAAGTGATCATTAGACAAGAGGAAGTCTTATAATCGAAGCTATCCAATGAGTAGTGATTGCCACACAACGGATGCACAATGAGCTATAAGTATATGAAAGCTCTCTAGTGGAACTAGTGGGGGTACATCCAACTTGCTTGCTCACGAAGACCTAGAGCACTTTTGAGCAGTCTCATCAATGGAATATACAAGCCAAGTTCTATAGTGTAAAGTTCCCCACATAGTTATGCAACTCAGACATGAAAACTCTCTCATATGTAGTACAAGTGCTAAACATGAGCACAAATGTTGATCAAAAATGATATGGTGCTATAACATGAGAACAAGTGATGACTATAAATGATATGGTGCTATAACATGAGCACAAGTGTGTGATAAAGAATAATAATGCTGCCCTCTCTTTATTTATTTTCTTTCTTTTTTCTTTTTCTCTTATTTCTGTTTTTTTTTCTTTTTCTGTTTCTCTTTTCGATGGCCTCCATGGCTCTTTTCACTTTTTAGGGGCAAGCATCCTAATATGATATATGACAACACACTAATGATGATACAACAACATACTGATGATATAAGTAACTATTATGAATGTGCCATAAGAATGCATATGACAAAGGTGCCTCTACCAGTGTAGCAGGTTATGCAATGATCTAGCATAACATGGGTAAAACCACACATCAGATTTATAGAATCATGCAAAGAAATATATAAGTAATGAATGACAACAAGTCATGTAATGTAAGATGGATGTTGCATGGCAATATATCTCGGAACAACTATGGAAATGCTATAGTTGGTAGGTTTGGTGGATGTTTTGAGGAAGATATTTGGCTTATGTGTAGGAGAACAAGATGAAGATCACCCACGAGTTTGGATGTACCCGCGAAAAATGCACCAACTATCAATGTGAGAAAGGGAAATGCCAAGTACCAAAGAGGCTAGCAATATGATGGTGGAAGTGCCATGAAAAACGCAGTTTAAGAACTCACAAGTAAAAATATTCCAAATAAAAATATGATGATACAAGGCATAATGAAAATTACTCCTAGAGGGATCGTGGCGAATGACAAAGTCACCGTTGGCTTCCCTGGCCGTAGGGCATAACATAAAGTCATTACGGTTGCTTTGTGAAAATAGAAGTCATATACCATTATGCAATCAACTGGAAATTTAAGTGTTGCACAACTTCAATTTTTTCTAGACAAACCATTAATCATTCCACTTTACTAGACAATCATGTTTACCATTAAGCAAATTGATATCTCAAACAACATCAATGAATCAAGTGACACAAATTAATGATCTACAAGATTATGTATCATTTAGTTATACCATCTACCACATTTAGCATTTATGTTCTCCACCAAACACCAATCAACTTATTTCAAATATAAACTCTCCAAGTAATTAAAAAATGAGATATGAGAGTATGACATAAGAAAACTAACACCTCTAGCAAGAGATGCATGGAAAAAAGAGCTAGAAAGTATGTAATTAACATAGAAGAATACTCAAAAAATATAAGTGAAGAATACGAGTATTCATAAGAAAGAGCGGAGCGTGTCTCTCTTCCATGAAGGAATGCTACGATCCATTTTATTCAGAGAATGAAAATAAAAACATATGCTTCATGTAAAGCACATAAGATGTGGCGGAATTAAAATATAGTTTCACTACAAAGGACCTGATAACACTAGTGGAAAAAGGCTTATAGGTGGGATGCCCCTTTTTGGCGCACCCATAGCCCATGCGCCACAGAAAAGATGCAGCGACGCACCACACCAATGCACCAAAAACATTTGTGGCGCAGACAATTAACATGCGCCACTGAACATGTGTTTTTTTGTGGCGCACCGTGGAACATGCGCCACAGAAAGATGGTGGGCCACGCCAGGCATTTTGAATTTTGAAATCCTGGACACTGTCTGTGGCGCACCAGGCCTATGCGCCACACAAACAGGCACAATATGTGGGGCACCCATGCCCATGCATGATGTCTACGCACGCTTCTATTCTTGTAAACAATGTTGGGCCTCCAAGAGCAGAGGTTTGTAGAAGAGCAACAAGTTTCCCTTAAGTGGATCACCCAAGGTATATCGAACTCAGTGAGGTAGAGGTCAAAGATATTTCTCTCAAGCAACCCTGCAATTAAGATACGATAAGTCTCTTTTGTCCCCAACACACCCAATACACTTGTCAGATGTATAGGTGCACTAGTTATGCGAGGAGATAGTGAAATACAAGTAATATGGATGATTATAAGTAGTAATTACAATCTGTAATAAAAATGGCAGCAAGCAAACATGTAGCACAACTTGTTGGAAACGGTGTTTTAATGCTTAGAAACAAGGCCTAGGGATCCTACTTTCACCAGTGGACATTCTCAACAATGACATCAAAGTTAAACAAATAAACGCTACTCTCAAACACTCCCATGTTGGATAACAAGGACCATTCATTGTGTAGGGCTACAAGAGCACCCTCAAAGTCAGAGTAAACTAACGCCAACAATGTCATAAAGGAAATCACACACGGTGCACACACCGTTACACACATGAATAACCCCGGAGTTCATATTATAGTAACCTCTAGAGTGATTCCAGGATCTTTTATTTCCAATTCCGAGAATATTTCCTTAAGTACTTTTCTGAAACCAAAAACATCAGAAAACAGGGAACTGGCACTTTGGCATCTTGTTAATAGGTTATTCCCAGAAAATGCATAAAACTATATAAAATGCATATATAACATGTAATAACATGATATAACATATCATGGAACATAAGAAATTATAGATACGTTGGAGATGTATCAACATCCCCAAGCTTAGTTCTACTCGTCCCGAGTAGGCAAGAACGATAAAAGAAGAATAATTTCCGAAGTGACATGCTTAAACAAAATCTTGATCACGTAATAATGTAAGGCATGTAAATTAAGATCAAATGAATAAGAGCCGTAGTTTATATTGATATCAAATGTGTAATAAATAAACAAGTAGGTGAAGGAAGCAAAGATTTCAATGATATAGTACTAGATAGCAATCAACCGTGCAAAGTAGACATTAAAGATGATTTAAGCTTCAAGCACAACAATATAATCATCTAATGCTTCCAACAAACATGACAACTTAACGAAAGGATCAAGTCAAGAAATATCAATATGCACGTAGAATATCAATACATTATTTGTTCAAAAGAAACAAGCAAGCGTTCAACGTTGGTTCCTGGCACCAGGATGTTATGGCTAAGAGAATGTTAACGGAGGTTTGTAAGGCCAACGGAAGAAAGGCTCACAAAGCTGCAAGTGATCATTAGACAAGATGAAGTCTTATAATCGAAGCTATGCAAGGAGTAGTGATTGCCACACAACGGATGCACAATGAGCTATAAGTATATGAAAGCTCTCCAGTGGAACTAGTGGGGGTGCATCCAACTTGCTTGCTCACGAAGACCCAGAGCACTTTTGAGGAGTCCCATCATTGGAATATACAAGCCAAGTTCTATAGTGTAAAGTTCACCACATAGTTATGCAACTCAGACATGAAAACTCTCTCATATGTAGTACAAGTGCTAAACATGAGCACAAATATTGATCATAAATGATATGGTGCTATAACATGAGAACAAGTGATTACTATAAATGATATGGTGCTATAACATGAGCACAAGTGTGTGATAAAGAATAATAATGCTGCCCCATTTTTATTTATTTATTTCCTTTTTCTCTTTTTCTGTTTTTTTTCTTTTTTTGTTTCTCTTTTCGATGGCCTCCATGGCTCTTTTATCTTTTTAGGGGCAAGCATCCTAATATGATATATGACAACACACTAATGATGATAAAACAACATACTGATGATAAAACAACATACTGATGATATAAGTAACTATTATGAATGTGCCATAAGAATGCATATGACAACGGTGCCTCTGCCAGTGTAGCAGGTATGCAATGATCTAGCATAACATGGGTAAAACCACACATCAGATTTATAGAATCACGAAAGAAATATATAAGTAATGAATGACAACAAGTCATGTAATGTAAGATGGATGTTGCATGGCAATATATCTCGGAACAGCTATGGAAATGCTATAGTAGGTAGGTTTGGTGGATGTTTTGAGGAAGATATTTGGCTTATGTGTAGGAGAATAAGATGAAGATCTCCCACGAGTTTGGATGTACCCGTGAAAAATGCACCAACTCTCAATGGGAGAAAGGGAAATGCAAAGTGCCAAAGAGGCTAGCAATATGATGGTGGAAGTGCCATGAAAAACGCAGTTTAAGAACTCACAACTAAAAAGATTCCAAATAAAAATATGATCATACAAGGCATAATGAAAATTACTCCTAGAGGGATCGTGGCGAAAGACAAAGGCACCGTTGGCTTCCCTGACCGTAGCGCTTAACATAAAGTCATTACGGTTGCTTTAGGAAAATAGAAGTCATATACCATTATGCAATCAATTGGAAATTTAAGTGTGGCACAACTTCAATTTTTTCTAGACAAACCATTAATCATTCCACTTTACTAGACAATCATGTTTACCATTAAGAAAATTAATATATCAAAACAACATCAATGATTCAAGTGACACAATTTAATGATCTACAAGATTATGTATCATTTAGTTATACCATCTACCACATTTAGCATTTATGTTCTCAACCAAACACCAATCAACTTATTTAAAAGATCAACTCTCCAAGTAATTAAACACTGAGATATGAGAGTATGATAAAATAAAGCTAACAGCTCTAGCAAGAGTTGCATGAAAAACAAGAGCTAGAAAGCAAACAATAACATGCAAAGAATACTCAACGAATATAAGTGAAGAATACGAGTATTCATAAGAAAAAGCGGAGCGTGTATCTCTCTCACCCAAAAGAATGCTAGGATCCATTTTATTCATAGAATGAAAATAACAAAAACAAAAACAAACAGATGCTTCAAGAAAAGCACATAAGATGTGGCGGAATTAAAATATTGTTTCACTAGAAAGGACCTGATAGTTTGTTGATGAAGAAGGGGATGCCGTGAGCATCACCAAGCTTTGACGCTTGAGTCTTGTTGAAATATGCTTGGGTGACCCACCGGGGCATCCCCAAGCTTTGGCTTTACTATCTTCTTGATCACATCATATCATCCTTCTCTCTTGATCCTTGAAAACTTTCTCCACACTAAACTTATAGTAAACTTCATTAGAGGGTTAGTGCAATAAAACATTCTTATATCCTGCATGGAAAAAATCATAATAATGCTACTGGACATTAGCTACAGCAACTGGTATTTTGTGGAACAAAAATATCCACTCAAAAACAGCAAAAGAAGCAATGCAAAAGAAATGGCTGAATCTATCAAAAATAGAACAGTCTGTAAAGACGAATTTTTTCAAGGCACTTAACTTGCTCAGGTCATAAAACTCAAAACTAACGAAAGTTGCATATATATCTGAGGATTAGGCACAAAACAGGGCAGGTCATTTGGATGTTTCTGTGAAGAGTTATGAATTTAACGGTGATCAGCAGAAAAATTGTTCCTGCCCAGGAATCCAAATCTAGCATCAACTTTCAACTAGAGGCTTAACTTGACACAACAATGCAATAAAGTAAAGACACAAAGGAATTGCTACAGAGGTAGGACAAGTCCTTGACTCAACAAAATAAAAAAACAGGAATTAAAAAAATGGGTTGTCTCCCAAAAGCTCTTTCTTTATAGCCATTAAGATAGGCATAGTGATTTTTATGATGCTCTCATAAAATAACAGTTGAAAACCGAAGAGAGCATCAAGAGGCAAATACAAAACACTTTTTAAGTCTAACCCTCTTCATATGCAAAGGAATCTTGTAAGGAAACAAGTCATAAAAGCACAAAGCAATAAGCATAGGAAAGCAAAACAAGTGCAACTTCAAACATTTCAACATAAAGAGGGGAAACTTAATATTATTGAGATACACACACTAGTGGAAAACGGACCAGCAGTACCGGTCGGGGAGGGGCATCAGTACCGGATTTGCAACCGGTACTGCCCAATTGGGACTGTTGCCCCCCTTGCATCAGTGTTGGGCATGTTGCGACCGGTACTAAAAGGCCTCCGCGTGGGGCGCGGAGTGAGGTTTCGTGAGGAAACCTTTATACCGGTCGGTAATACCGACCGGAACTGAAGTTTTGTTTTTTTTGTTTTCTATTTTTTCCATTTTAATTTCTGTTTTCTTTTCTTTACTGCAATTTCTCTTGTGTACTGCAATTTTATTTTTATATTTTCTTTTTCATCTACTTTTGTACTATATGGTACACATTTGATGCATACACATAATATACTTTTCGTATAGATATTCTACGTACGCTACTACATACAACATATGAAACACATTGACATATATATAATACAATTTACATATAACACATATTCATACTATGCTATTACATACATATATATATAAACAAGCCAAGTTCTCGACATCGTATTAATTATGTACATCCTCCTCATTACGTCGGGAGTTATTTTCATGTGGGATAGCTATATTTTGTATTATGGTATTCTCCCTTTGGTGACATGACCTCCTCAAGAATAAATCCCACCAACTCCTCTTGAATTGCTTCTACGCGCTGATGTGGTAGGATGGAAGCGCGCATGTCGTTAAGCTTTAAAGAAGATCAATATGAATATATTAGTTGCGTGTATATATATTAAATCATAATAAGATTGAAATATAGTGCAAGACTGTCACACTCACATCCATTCTTTTATCATGCGATGCCTGCTCAACACTCAAATTCCTCATGAACTCGCAGACGTAGAATCCACATAATTAATTTAGTGGGGGTTGCGTCAAGGTCTTCACAAGAATATAAATTAAGTAAACAATAATCCAAAATGACGATGAATTAAAGAGACCGTGTTTAATAGTAGTATTCTTTGATCAATATGTTTAATTGTCAGCTTTGGTTTCCATTCACCAGGCTCTGTCACGATGAATTGTTTCCAAACCCTACTCGCAAAAGAAAATGAATAATGAGAGTTATTGATTACTTCATATCATGAAATGGATTAATGGTTGAATTTACCTCTGAAGCACGTCAATCAAGTCCTGGTAGTTTGATTCTGGTTTACGTAATGAATCAAAGACTTCAACTAATCCCTTGTCAATGATAATGTCCAGCAGAATCCAATGGTAGCTACACACATTTATATAGTGGGGCATGCATAGAACTCATGAATTAAACTTAGCATCTAGTAGTTAGCAATATAGAAATGTGTTCAAGACAGTCACACTCACCCGAAGTTGTAAGGAAGAAGTATATATGCTGCCTGAGATTGCTTCAATAGCCCGGTCAACAATGCATCCTCGCAGTCTTGGCGCTTCCGCACTAAGTTTTAAGTATGAATGGGTCAATGAACCCAACTTCATAGACTCTTTTCCTTTTGCACTCGACAAGCATCAACCTGCATATATAATAGCATACAAAAGAATATAGTGAGGATAATTACAGGCTAAACTAGTGAGGATAATTACATGCTCAGCTAGAGACTTAGAAACAATCACTTACAGAACATAACAACTCATGATAGTCGCGTTGAGAGCACGCCGGTTGAATAACTGCCATAATTCTTCAAATTCGACACATATATCGTTGTCGATGAAGAATTGGTCGGCATTGTATGTCACGTAAAACACTGACTGCCCCCTCTTTATGCATTTCTTGTACCAGTCATGCAATTTCCGCCTTTGATAAGCTAGACACACTACCAGTCATGCAATTTCCGCCTTTGATAAGCTAGACGCACTATCTCTCCCCGTAGACAAACTGTCGTGCTATCTTATGCGTCTCGGGGAACATTGCGTCAAATGCATCATCGTCCAAGTAGTCCCCGGCAGCACCAATATTTTTTCTCAATGTTGGAACCCTTGTCTGTCTGTACCTTCAGCAGGGCGAGGTACTGTGGTTTCTGTTCTCCGAGCTGGGAACCTGCTTCCCCTTCTTTTTCTTTGCATCTTGCCGCTTCTTTTTATTCTCCTCTTCTTGGTTATAACTCTTCGAGATAGAGCGTGCATAGTTATCATCCAAAGTTCTACGGTTAGGATCATACACCATGTCTAGAATGTGTTTAACACCCTTAGGGTTTAGTACCTGCTTTGGCGGGGGGACTTTCTTTGCAACGCTTACAGCGGCCCGTGCGTCCATCGCAGCTTTTAACGCTGGAGCATTTTCCTCAACTGTGCGTTCCAAGTTAACACCGGAGCATGCTTCAACGAAGGCCCGTACATGAAGTTGTCCTTTGGAGCACCACTCGGCGCACCGGCAAGCATCATATGCCTCACTGAGAAAGACCTATTGCTGGTGGGCGGACTCTTCGCACGCTCCGGCGTGGACTCATGCGTAGGGGGACTCTTAGCACGCCCTGACGTGGACTCATGCTGAGGCGGACTCTTTGCACGCCCCGGGGTGGACTCCGGTGGGTTGGACTCGTGCACCGGGGAGATGGAGTCGCGTTGGGTTCCCTCTCCATATTATCAAAGTGTGGACTTGTAGGTTGATTGCTACTCGGGGGCGGGGGGGGGGGGGGTGGGGGGGTTGGTGGCCTACGCGTCGATTCTGGAAAAACGATGAGTTCTTTTCTCCATAGAATGATTCCACGAAACACTTCTCCCAGTGTCATCTCCCCTTCTGCTGCAGCAATGTCACGCGCCAGTTCCTCATATCCCTTAACAGTTTCATCCACACCGACTCGAGCGTAGCCAGCTGGAATCGGAAGGCCATGGAAGGTTACTCCAGGCGTATTCTCCAAAGCAGTGCCGTCGGCCACCTTCATGGATAGGTTCTTCATTTTGGTGTGGAGCTCACACATCGTATGAATCTTAATATGATCCATGGGGTATATTGTGTCATCAGCCTGAATATACGGCGTGGAAGCCAAGCTACTTCTCCGCTGAGATGCCATATCCATTTGGTCCTCCAGCGGCTGAGATGACCTTTCGTCCCTATGCATTCTTCTGCTACAGCTCTACTATCATGTTCTCCAATCTGACATACTTGTCGGCCTCCTGTTTCTTCTTCCTATCGCGGCTCCTGTAACTGTTCTTATACTTGTCGAACCCAACCTTCCAAGGGACGACGCCCATGCCTCGTACTCGTCCGGTGTGTTCGTCATTCCCGAGGACGAGTGTCAACTCGTCGTGCTCTCTATCGGGCTTGAAGCTTCCCTCGTGAACGGAAGCTACTGCTTCATCAAGGACTTTGACTATGCTGAAAATTGTTTCTCTTTCTTTGGCTGCTTTGGCTGCTTCTCTTTCTTTGGTTGCTTTGGCTGCTGCTTCATTATAGATTTCTTCTGTGCGGCCTCGTTTAACTTTTGGCCTCAAGACAAGACTCCCTGTTTCTTGGTTGGGCTCCAGCCCTAAGGCGTACACCCAATTTCTGACCCTTGTGGGATGTCTCGATGTAGATGGAGTGACCCCGTTTTCAATTAACTTGGCGTCTCTTTCTTCCCACAAAGGAACGGCTGTCCTGTAACCACCGGACCCCAAACGTTGGTGATATATCTTTTTGTCCGCGTTTAACTTATTTGTCCTCGATTTTTCTAGAGCTTCTTCTGATTCTTTATAGGCCTTGAAATCTTCCCACTGTTCTTTTATCTTCACGTACTGCCCGTCAGTAAAATATGGAGTTTTGCCAACCTTGATAAAATCCCGGTATAACCTTTTCTTGTAGTTCATGAATTGTTCGGCCATTTTCTGAAGAGTCCATACGAAAACTTTCTTTTTCTCGGCATTTGAGAGGCCTGTCGGTAGGTGGAAATGGGCATACAACAAATTCAGAAGTTCCTTCTTGACACGATTGTCAACAAAACTAACTGATCCTCTAGACTTCGGCTTGTGCCATTCTCGGATGGTGATCGGGATGGTGTCCCGAACAATAACTCCGTACTGACTGACATATTCACGTGCGTGCTGCTCGGGGGCAATCGGTGCACCCGTTTCAGGGAAGATTTCTTTGATATCAAACCTTTCATCTTTCAACTTTTTGTCCGGGCCTCGTTTTCTTTTACCAGCTGATTTACCAGACTGGCTCGGTCCCGATCCAGAGGGCTAAAAGAAGATATATTTGTTAATCTATGTATATGTATACATATCTCAAATCATTTATCACCAGAGGCTATGTATACCTCGACGGTAGTCGTCGATACATTCTTATCGGCGTTAAAAATGTTTGGTCCGAAGGGAATATCTTCTATGTTAAAAATGTCGTCGTCCTCCTCCATTCCATCCTCATCCATTCCAGCGCCGGACATGTTAAGATATTGCGAGCAATCATCTTCATGATCACTTTGTCTGATAGAGCTGAACAATTCCTCTTCACCAACTCTGCCATCCATAACTTAGCTAATACAAAAAAAGATACAACAATTTAGTGCCATATATACAAAACATGTGCACGGTACAAACTAAACATTCTTAAATTTAACATATATACAAAAACAGTAGCATATATACAAAACATGTACATAAAACATTGCATTTCCATATATTCAATCCAAAATAACAATAGCATTTCATATAAATAACAATATATATAAATTCTAACTACAACTTCCTAGAAAGTCCTAACTAGCAAATATAACTAAATTTTCCTAACAGTAGCTAAATTATATTTAAACCTCTAAATGCACACACTAAATACTCCTAAGTACTACTAAAACAATTGCATTTTATGGAAAAAAAACTGACGTCAGCATGATGTCAGCAATGGCGCTCTCCTCCCCTACCTACTTCTTTTCCTCGATTGCACACCAAATCAGACCCGGTGACCAGCCCCCAACCGTAATAGACGGTGGCGCCGCCTAAGAATGGTCACCGGAGGAGGGCGCAACGGCTGCGGGCGGCGATGCTACGGCGGCGGCGGCGGTTTTCTAACCCTAGCTACGGTGGCGCCAAAGAGGAGGGAGGAGTGAAGGGGATCTCACCCTCGATAGAGTTGGAGGAGACGAGGACGACATCAGGGAGCAGCATAGCACGGCGTCTCCGGTGATGGCGTCGGGGAGCGGCGTAGGGATCGAGTCGAAGAACATGGCCGTGGCCCGTCAGGAACGCGCACGAAGTCGGAGAACGGCGCGTCGAGGAGGCGCAAGCAGTCGAAGAGCAGCACGACGTCGCCTCTCATGATGGCGGCGCGGTTGGAATCGACAGTGGCGCGGTGGACAGCGTCAGGGGGCGACACGACAGCGCGGAGCAGCACGGCCTCTCTGCCGATGGTGTCTGTGAGAGTGAACTGCCAATCTGGGCGAGGAGGCATATAAGAACCCACCTTTAGTACCGGTCTGTGCCCTCGACTGGTACTAAAGCACCTTCAGTACCGGTTGGTGTATGCAACCGGTACTAAAGATTTGACGATTCGCCAAACAAATAACTGGCACGAAACGAAAACCTTTAGTACCGGTTGGTGGATGCAACCGGTACTGAAGGTCTTTTCTTTTCTCTTTTCTCTTTTCTATTTTTTCATATGTATATTGTTCAAACCAATTAAACTTAGTTTCTAATAATTTGATAACGACCGTTTTGACCAATTAAATAACCAATTAAATAATTTTTATAAATATAATTTTCCATTTTATGAGTGCAAAAAATGACATATTTTGTGAACAAAGTACCAATAATATGATGCAAAATGGTACCCATTTAATTTTCATGGAAACTAGTACACACGTTACACATCACTAATATTCAACATCACCAAAGTAGTTTTATGTTTAATACAATATTACACATCACCAATATTCTCATATGTTCTATATATTATTCCTCCTTTTCTTCGATTGCTTAACATTGGGTCAGAATGACGGGGAATCCTCATTATTTAACGTGATGCTTGGGTCAGTGTTGACTTTGAAGGGCGGAATTTCAACAAACTTATCATAATCTTCTGACATGTCTGTCTTGTCCTCCACCCCCACGATGTTTCTTTTTCCTGAAAGAACTATGTGGCGTTTTTGCTTGTATGATGTATTTTCTTCCAAGTTTTTTCTCTTTTTTGGGTTTGGTAGACATGTCTTTCACGTAGAAAACTTGAGCTACATCATTTTCTAGGACGAACGGTTCGTCTTTGTAATCAAGATTGTTGAGATCCACCGTCGTCATTTCGTACATCGGGTCTACCTTGACCCCGCCTGCATTCAGCTTCACCCATTTGCACCGAAAGAAAGGGACCTTCAAATCAGGTCCATACTCAAGTTCCCATATATCCTCTATGTAACCATAATATGTGTCGTTTTGCCCATTGTTGTTTATTGCATCAAAGCGGACACCACTGTTTTGGTTGGTGCTCTTTTTATCTTGAGCGATCGTGTAAAATGTATCCCCATTTATCTCGAACCCTTCGAAAGTGACTATAGTTGAAGATGGTGTCCTGGCCAACAATACAACTCAACATAAACTTTGGTGTTACCCATGAGATGTGTTTGCAACCAACCGCTGAATCTCGCCTTGTGTTGATCTTTAATCCAGAACTCATCCTCCACTTGGTTCTGTGATCGTACAATATTCATGTGTTCCTCGATATACGGAGCTGCCAATGAGGAATTTTGTAGAAATCTGTAGTGTGCTTCACTGAAAGAAGGTCCGTCCCTACATACTAATATTTTTTTCCCTAAAGTGCCTTTGCCACTCAGTCTCCCCTCGTGTCACGACTGAGGAACACCAATCAGATTAATGTCAGGAATAAAGTCAACCCAAAACTCAGTGACCTCCTCGGTTCCATAGCCCTTGGAGATGCTTCCTTCAGGCGTAGCACGGTTATGAACATATTTCTTTAAGACACCCATGAACCTCTCAAATGGGAACATACTATGTAGAAATACAGGACCGAGAATTTGAATCTCTTCGACTAGGTGAACCAAGACATGCGTCATAACATCGAAGAAGGACGGCGGGAACACCAACTCAAAACTGACAAGACACTCGACCACATCAATCTGCAACCTTGGTAGGATCGTTGGATCGATTACCTTCTGAGATATTGCATTGAGAAATGCACAAAGCTTCACAATGGGCACTCGAACATTTTCCGGCAAAAGACCCCTCAATGAAGTCGGAACCAATTGCATCATAATCACGTGGCAGTCGTGGGACTTTAGGTTTTGAAATGTTTGCTTTTTCACATTTATTATTCCCTTTATATTCGACGAGAAGCCAGACGGGACCTTCATACTGCTCAGACATTAACAAAAAAGCGATTTCTCTTGTTTGGTTAGAGCATAGCTGGCAGGACCTTCATAGTGTTCTGGAAGCAGGCCGTCTTGTTCTTTCAAGCGTTTTTGGTCCTCCTGTGCTTCCTTTGTGTTTCTTTTCTTCCCATACACGCCCAAGTGGCCTAGCAGGTTCACGCAAATATTCTTTGTCACATGCATCACGTCGATTGCAGATCGTACCTCCAAGACTTTCCAATATGGTAGCTCCCAAAATATAGGTTTCCTCTTCCACATGGGTGCATGTCCGTTAGCGTCATTACAAACCTGTAGTCCTCCATGACCCTTTCCAAAGATTACTTTTAAATCCTTGACCATATCAAATATTTGATAACCGGTGCGTTCGATAGGCCTCCTACGGTGATCTTCCTCACCTTTGAAATGCTTGCCTTTCTTCCGTATGTTATTCCTGACTGGAAGAAATCGACGATGCCCCAGGTATACACACTTCTTACATTTATCCAAGTATATACATTCAGTATCATCCAAACAGTGTGTGCATGCATGGTATCCCTTAGTTGTCTGTCCTGAGATGTTACTAAGAGCAGGCCAATCATTGATCGTTACGAAAAGCAACCCTCGAAGGTCAAAATCCTCCTATTTGTGCTCATCCCACACACGTACACCTTCTTCCCGCCACAACTCTAAAAGTTCATCAACTAATGGCCTGAGATACACATCAAGCTCGTTACCATGTTGCTTCGGACCTTGGATGAGCACTGGCATCATAATTAACTTTCGCTTCATGCACAACCAAGGAGGAAGGTTGTAAATACATAGAGTCACGGGCCATGTGCTATGACTGCTGCACTGCTCCCCAAAAGGATTGAAGCCATCCGTACTTAGACCAAACCTTAAGTTCCTTGCGTCATCTGCAAAGTCCGGGAACTCTCTCTCGATTTTTCTCCACTATGACCCATCTGCGGGGTGTCCGAACATCGCGTCCTTCTTACGTACCTCTTTGTGTCATCGCAACATCTTGGGATGCTCTCTGTTGCTGAACAAACGTTTCAACCGTGGTATTATAGGAGCATACCACATCACCTTGGCAAGAACCCTCTTTCTGGGGCGCTCGCCCTCAACATCACCGGGGTCATCTCGCCTCATCTTATACCGCAGTGCACCGCAAACCAGGCATGCATTCAGATTCTCGTACCACTCACCGCGGTAGAGTATGCAGTCATTAATGCATGCATGTATCTTATGCACCTCTAATCCTAGAGGGCAGACGATTTTCTTTGCCTCGTATATACTATCGGGCAATTCGTTATCCTTTGGAAGCATCTTCATTATCTTTTTCAGCAACTTTTCAAACCCCTTGTCCGATACACCATTCTCAGGCTTCCATTGCCACAAATCCAGCGTGGTACCCAACTTTTTTTGGTCATCTACGACACCTGGGTACAACTTTTTTGTGTGATCCTCTAACATACGCTCCAACTTCAACCACTCCCTCTGATTTATGTTGTTTCTCTATGCATCAGCAATGGCCCGAGCAAGATCATCAGCAGGCTCATCCGGCGCCTCTTCGTCAGGCGCGTCTACCCCAGGTCCCCCCATTGTAGTATCATCGTATTCAGGAAACTTAGGATAGTTGTCGGGGTCCTCTTCTTTTTCATTGTCTTCCATTATGACTCCTGTGTCTCCGTGTTTGGTCCAACAATTATAGCCGGACATGAAACCGGACTCAAACAGGTGCTTGTGAATGGTTTTTGATTTGGAGTAACCCTTGATATTCTTACAAGCAGAACATGGACAGTACATAAAGCTCTCCCGCTTATTTGCCTCAGCAACACGGATAAAATCCTGCACGCCAATCAGGAACTCCGGAGAGCGTCGGTCAACGTACATCCATTGTCGATTCATCTGCATTATGTAAATATATCTAAAACAATTACACAATAGCTATATATATCATTAATAGAGAGATAATTGACCAATGCATTAATACAAGTTCACCATATTTAAAGAAATCTAATACATAGTTCTCATAAACATTCATTAATTGAAACTAACATACAACTAGTTAAAAAACTTAAATCCAACAACAAATGCGATCAAAATCGTAACTAAGGTAACTATTGAACCAACAACATAATGATACCAAGCCTCTTGACTAATGAAATATTTTCTAAACTTTTTAAGCTTCAAGCATATCGCATTCATCTTGATCTCGTGATCGAATCGCATTGCCTCCATCTTGATCTTGTTATCATCGACGACGTCGGCGATCTTAAACTCCCATTTCATCTTCTCTTCGAGTCGAAGATCTTCACTTATTTTAATTTTTTCTTTCAAATCATTGTTTTATTTTACAAAAAACTCGACAATAGGGTCAGTTAGAATTTCCGGCTCAACTACCTCCACATCTGAATAATAGAGCGGGCGAGAGCTGGTGTGGACAGATCTCAAAACCATGACACTATATATAAATAAAAAAATAAGAAAATTATACAAGTAATAATTCTATAACTAAGAATTATTAAAACAAAATAAAAAACAAGAGGATCACCGAGGTGGTGTCGGTGACGGGACGACGCGGGAGATCAACGACGGTGAGAAAGTGGACGAACAACACTAGAAAAAACAAAAAATCATATTTTTATTTGAGATCAAAATGCATATAAAACAAATGAAATGCCTAAGTTAAGTATTTCATCAAACACCTTGCTAGCACTACAAAAAACAAATGAGCTAAACTAGCAAGCAAATGAGCTAAACTTGAAACGTCGGAGGAGTAGATGAAGGTGCTAAACCTTGTGTAGATATATGTGCCACCAATCTAGACAAATTAGAGCTCTTGGGAGAGGTAAGAGAGCAAAAATGAAGTGTGTGCTCGAGCTGAAAAAATGGAGTGTGTGGCTCGGGGGTGGCAGAAGCTCTAAGTACGGTGACCAATTCAGTACCGGTTGGAGACACCAGCCGGTACTAAAGGTGCTTGTCCTACCGCAGTTGATTCCCCAAGACCTTTAGTACCGGTTGGTGTCTCCAACCGGTACTAAAGGTCACTACGAACCGGTATTGCTGCCCCCTCGCCTCTCGCTGTTCGGACCGGTACTGATGCCACACTAGTACCGGCCGCAAACATGGCCGGGACTGATAGTCTGGACGTAAAGTCCTTTTTCCACTAGTGATAAAACCATGTTTCCGTCGCTCATAATGACTTTCAGTTGTAGAAGTAAATTCAACCATATAACCACAAGAATCATTCAATTTAGATAATATAGGCACATAAAGAGGATCATTAAATTTATTTTGGAATTCATTAGCATGCTTCCCTCTTTCAAAATAGTTATTAAGATCAATATGAATTTTAGGATCATGATTGCAACAAAGATTTGAAACTAGAAACAATTGCAAACCACACAAGTATTTCTCAACATAAGCAAACTTCTCCTCCATGGTGTAACTTGGAGAATTAAAGAACAAAGTAGGACTCTCATGAGTAAGAGTACCATCACAAGCATTAATTATATCATTTTTATCCTCACATAAATAAGTAAAAACTTCTAAACATAGAGGATTATCAATAAGCATAGGTGTCGGGTTATGACTCCCTAGAATCGGCGGTAGTTACTTCCTGAAGTGTAGTTCGTGACGGGGATTGAACGCGGAGGTCAAGACCCTCGAGGGGCACGACGACGTTGCTCGCCGGACCTGAGGACGAAACACCCACGACAGAGATAAACACCAGCCCGTACCCAGGTTCACGGCCCTCGTGAGGAGGTAAGACCGCTACTCCTGCCTGTCTGTATTAGATTATGGTGGTTACAGTACAGCAGAGCTTGCCGAGGGCCCCCTTGAAGCAGTTCTTGCCGGGGGAGGGAAGCGATGATCTTCTTCCTCCTCCAGCCAGAGGCTATCCTACTCGGTATGGCTAGGGTTTACAAGCGTTGTAGCAAGCAATTGGCCGACCCTCTCCGCAATAGAGGTCTTGTCTCTTTTATAGGCGCCTCTGGCGTACTCCTTCTTCTTGGAGCCCAAGGTGGCTCCCACACGGCAGCGGCGTGGAGAAGCAGGAGTCCACCGCTGCCCCCTTGTGCATGGACGCGGTCCATCGATGATAAAGGTGGACGCCGTGGCCAACAGCAGGTCGACCGCGTAGTACTGCCCGAAGGGAGGGCAGTCTCTGAGGTGGAGCCCGCGATGACGTTCTCATTTGGAGGGTTGCGCCGTCCACCTGCTTTATCACCAGAGTGGAAGGTCTTGGCAGTCCTGCCGCGGGCGGCGCAACTTTATTGACTCCTTTATCACCAAAACGGCAACAGGGGTGCTTGCGTCACCACGTGGGCGTGGCAGAGGCCATGTGCACCCCGCCGTACTTCCTTGACCGCGACGTTTCCCCACAGGCTTGGGGAGGCATGTGGAGGGATTCATGTTGACTTCCCTCCAGGCGCGCTGGCGCCTTTGGAGGATCTCCTGAAGTGAGGGTCCCCGTGAGGCCCTCCATCCCCCTTCAGGCCCTCGAGGGGAATTGCCTCTCGAGGGTCCCGCCAGGCAGCGATGCCTGGTCCTTAGTCGTTTTGTCTGATTAGCCCGCGTGCGAGGCCTGGGGGGAGTGGGCTCTTCATACCCCAGTCCCCACTGGCCCGATAGTAGCCCCCGGGCCAGCGATGGGCGCGAGTGAGCCCATGGGCGCAGGCGGAGCGTCGTGGGCCCAAAGTGCCCGGCCGGCCTGAGCCAAGTGGCGCTCAGATGAGTACCGGCTCGCACGATCCGGGGCGTGAGTTGTGGGGGGTCCCACCACGCCCCGGTAACTGCACCTTGAGGGGATATAAAACCCGAGCGTCGCAGAAGGGAGCCGTTACCGTTTCCAATCTTTCTCGCAGAGGTTTCCGCCTCCTAGAGCTCTTCGCCTCCGCTCTCTCCTGTGATTTCTCCTCCTTCCGTCTTCCTCAGCGCTCCGAGCCCCCGGCGATGAGTCCCCTAAAGAGCAAGGGCAAGGCCGTTGCGGGGTCTTCCTCCCAGGCGGAGGCCTTCGAGGTCGTGCTGGGCGCGGCACTCGTGGGGGCGCACACCGATCCTCCGGCCTTGGAGAGGATCCGCCACCTCGTTGCGGGGCGGACCAACGACCACGGTGCCAGTGCGCTTTGTTCCGCTCGGTTCGGAGGGTTCCCTCAAGGGTTCTACCCCATTTTTCTCCACACCATCACCGCCGGGCTTGTGCCCCCGTACTCGCCGTTCCTGGAGGCGGAATTGGAGTTCTACACAATCCAGCTCCTTCATCTTCATCCAAATTCTGTCCTCATCATCTCCATTTTCGCATACGTCTGCGAGGCGTACCTAGGCGTGCGCCCCTCCATGGCACTCTTCAGGAATTTTTATTGGCTGCGGTGTACGGCTGCCGGCAAGCAAACCGGGTGTGTCTCCTTCTGTATTGCGGATGGCATGGGGAGTGTATACATCCTCATGTCGTGGAGTAGGGACAAACCCGTCACGGCCGTGCTCAAGAAGCTGGATGACTTCCGTCAGAGGTGGCTCCTCATCGGCGTCAAGTCGCCCTGCGCGTTCCTAGACGTCCCGGAGGCGCCGCCCGTGAAGAACTCTCATTGGGGCAAGTCTGCCCTCCGCGGAGCAGACAACGCGCACCTGGTGGTGCGTTTGGAGTATCTCCGGGAGGAGGGTCTCACGGGGCAGTTAGTCGTGGTGGACTTCGTGAAGCGCCGCATTGCTCCTCTTCAGGCCCACGACCAACCGATGTGGATGTACTCGGGCCCCTCGGACCCGATGCGGCTTCACCCTGAGGACCACGGCTTGGATGTTGTCGACACCATTGGGCGACCGTATGGACATCCTGGACGGAATGCCAGACTTCATCCCGTTTGGCCTGGCGGGGGAGATGGTCGAGGTGGTAGCTCCGGCGGTGTGTGCAGTTGTAGGGGCGGATTTTCCCTCTGCCTCCGGTGCCTGGCGCGGCGAGGAAGAGGCCGCGATGGGAGAGATGTCTCCCTTGAGGCATGGGCCTTTCACCGATGAGGTTTGTGACATCTCGTCAGGTGACGACGATGCCTTCGTGGTGGCGCCCTCGCGCCCCGTGGAGGATGAGACCGAGGCGGAGGAGGCCTCAGAAGCGGGGGCCTCTCCGGGAAGGCGCGGGCCTCGCACTAAAGCTGCTGTGAACCGTTCCGGGGTGAGGCCCTCCGACGTCCCCTCCAAGAGAAAGGCGGTGACGCCTCCGGGGGGGGCAGGCGCCAAGACCACGCCCTCCTGGCGCTTGCCAGGCTTGGCGTGGGTCCACGCCGGTGCTTCCCCTTCAGGGTGAGTGTTTACGACGCTTGGTCGCTTGATATTTATTCTCTTTTCACTTTGCCCTTTGCTGAGGATCTTTCCTTGGGTTTTGCCAGGGATCTGGTACTGTTAGACCCTGAATTCAAGCTACACAAACAAAACGTATCGGTTGGGCCACACAACCAAGCAACATACTGGGGTTACCAATCCTAGGAAACAAGCATGCTTGTCTCGGAATGGATCATCGGCCGATAGTTCTTGGCGACCCCAACGTCACATACGTTTCAAGATTGTCCAAGCAAGAACCCAAAAAGTCTACCAACTCGTATACTTCAACCATACACACACGGTATACGAGTCGGATTGTTAACAAGTAGGAACCATAGAATAAACCTAAGACACAAAGAAAGGAAATAATTATCCAAAGCTCTCACTGAGCAAAATATCGAATAGCACCAATCAGAGGACACATGTCCCAACATTACATCATACTGTGGAAAACAAACCGGTCTGAGTACAGATAAGAAGCAAAGGGCTCAAGGCCGAAACCTAAAAAGAAGGCCCATCCACGCGGTCCACCAGGAAGAAACCCAGAGGAACTCTAACTACTCGTCGTAGATCTCGTCGTCGAACTCCACGTAGTATCCACCAACCTGGTTGTGCAGAGAATCCTCAACAGCAGAAAAACCACAACCCGCGAACGGGTCAATACACCGAAGCGTATCGAAGAAGCTTAAGCTAACAAGTTACAAAACTGTAAGACTCCCAAAGTATGGGGTTAAGTGGACTTAGCGGCAGCAGCACTAGCAACCTAATAGAGACACGCTACAACTTCCGTCTAAGTTAGAGAGGCATAAGAGAGCGCATAAGGTAACCATATACACCTAACACCAATCATAACCCATTGTCGGATTAACCCCCTCAACCAAGTATGAGGAAGCAATTCGGGAATACTCACACCTTGAACAATTTTAGTTACAAGTTATTGTGAAAGTAATTCTTTATTACTAGTCAGGTTAATTAACAATGATTAGGTGTAAGTTGTCTCTGATCTTATTAGCCAGCATCATCACCGAATCGTCCATAACCATGGACACGGCTCATCGATAAGATTATACACTGCAGGGGTGCACTACTGGACCCGTACTCGTTCGATACACCCCAAAAATGCAAACCAGAAGGTAGGGCATCTCAACACAGCAAATCTCTTCTCTACAACCCATCCAGAGAACCGCATGATTGTGTGCAGGGCTAATCAGGTCCAGTGCCCGCGGGATCGACCTTCATAGCACTCTAAGAATGTGCCACCCTATATGAGAATCGACTACTCCATCATCATGAGATCGTTAGGTAACCATATGCATGCATCAAATGGAAAGCCCGAACTACTTGCGGCGCCCTGGATAAGAAGCGGATTAGATCGAAGCTGCGGGGGGCTCCATAGGGCCTCCCACAAGCGGTTAGTGCGCTCAAAATTGGATCCGAGGACAAGAACTGAGTTCCTAGGTCGACACTTAGCAGAACAAAGCACCTCGCAAGGCCTTCCGTCGGTGCCTTATCTTTTAATTATAATTCCCAACAGAAGATAGCATTTTATTAAAGTAGACAAACTATCATGCTAAGTATAAATGACATAGGACAAACAGACTCGCATAACCAACCTTAAGCATGCACTACGACTCGCAAGGCTAACAGATAAACATACAACAGGTGATAGGATGTGGGGATAAAGCTGTATGGGCTGCAGGATAAACATATGATGGGCTCGCAATTCCAGAATCGTAACTAGGATAGCATAGATCAAAAGGCAAGGATGAAAACCAAACAATCGTGTAACCGGTTAGCAGAATCTTGCCTGGCAGCTCGTGGCCCGGCACAAAAGCTGGAATCTCAAGGATGAAAGTATTGACAGCAGACACGGCGTCGTCTACCCAGAGAAGAGCAAAACACAGACAATAGGAAACAATATCAATAAACAGAAATGCGCAAACAAATGATGTTGCAATATGGTATGAGACGATTAGGTCATATCAACGCGGGGATGAAATCCCGGCAATTAATTAGGGTCCACATTATTTGTGTAACCAACAAATTAAATGTTGTTTAACATATATAGCATGGCATGGTGATTGGATCAATTTAAATGGAGTAGGCAATAAATAAACATTTGCCCAACACATTCCATCTATATTATCTAATTGCAAATTATTTATCTACACATCAAATTAATTGTTTATTAGCATGGCAAGACATGGTGCATATGATAAGATCAAATTAAATGGAATTAGGGCATTATATATTTATTACCCCACCATTCCATATTTAATTATGTAATTGCATTTGTTAAATTAATCTAAGCATTTAAAAATAAATGATGCAAAAGGACATAAGAATGTTATAATGTTGTTCATTCCATTTTTCTTATATAAACACATGTAAAGATTATTTTATTTGAGTTTATAGATTTAAAGTTATTGCATTTATAAGCCTAGGGTTGTTTCTATAATTGTGCAGGGACTTATCCATGATAGCAAAAGTATTTGTGAGGGCTGAAAAGGGAGAAACAGAGAGCAGGGGGCTCTGGGTAAAATTCCCAGCGACTCTATCTATGACTGGTGGGACCCACTGTCAGTGAGAGGAGAGAAAACAAAAGGGGGCCTTTTATTTGGTCAACGCGACCAGGGGGATTCGACCCCGCGCGCTCGGACGAGGAGAACGAGCGGAGCTGCTAGCCTCTGGGACAGGTCGTGTTGGTGACAGATCTAACACGTTTTGGTTTTTGTACTTAAACTGCGAGGAAAAACTCTGACGAAACTGAATCGCATAGGAGCAGGGGCGCACGACGGACCAAGTTGCGCCGGCGACGGTCGCTGGGGCGAGGTTTTTTCTCGGGCGAGCGAGCGCGGGGTTGCGGGACGTTGTGGGGAGCTCATTCCCGTTCTCAGAACCGAAAGGGAGGCCGTGGGGGCTCGTGTCGGTGCTCGACAAGTGCGGCGCGCCATGGCCGTGCTCGAGGCCGGTGCGGGCAACGCTGGCGAGCTGCGCTAGGTGCCCAAACGGAGGGAAAAGGGGAGAGGGCCGGCGAGGCTCACCAAGAGGGGCGCGATGGCGAGAGGACCGGGCTCGGGGACGACGTGGCGACGGAGGGGCGGCGCGGCGACCCGGCAAACTCCAGTGGGTATGTTTCTCGGTAATTGAACGGAGGAAAGAGAGGGGCGGCGGCGCTGCGGGGGCTAGGGTTAGGGTTAGGTTTTCCAGGGGGTCGGCACTTAAGAAGGAGAGGGGGAAAGCAGAGCGTCAGGGTGGGGTCGAGGTGCAGTGGCTCCTGGCCATGGCCACCTGTAAAGCGAGGTCGACCTCCTCCGTTCGGAGGAGGGAGACAAGGTAGGTGGGCCGGAGTTGGGCCTCTTGGCCTACTTCGGCTAGAGAGAGCCTCCATCTCCTTTTTTTCCTATTAAAGCTTTTCTGGATTTGTATTTTTAAAACAAAACAGAAAACATACATGACAAAAACCTTTGCACAAATTTTAATAGTTCAAAATAGTAAAACTAATTTACTAGTTTGATTCTTTATTAATATTTTGAAACTTCATTTGGAATTTATTTGACAAAGCATTTGAAATTAAATATGGGATTTGAAAATTTGAAAGTAATTTATTTAATTGAAAAGCAATTCAAAATGAAAGATGCATGATGTCACACTATATTACACCACAACCATACAATTTAGGAAAAGTACAATTTTGGGATGTTACAACACTCCCCCCTCAAAGGAATCACGCCCCGAGATTCTTCATGGAGCAACGAAGAGGTCGGGATACTCGGCACGGAGGTGGTCTTCACGTTCCCATGTAGCTTCCTTGTCTGAATGATGCGACCATTGAACCTTGTAGAACTTGACACTGTTGTTACGGGTGCGAGGTTCAGCTTCGTCAAGAATGTGAATCAGTTGTTCCACATAAGAGAGATCTTCTCGAAGTTCAATTGATCCATGATCAACTGCATGTCCTGGATATTGGAAGCACTTCTTGAGTTGTGACACGTGGAAGACATCGTGCACTTTGGAGAGGTTTGGAGAAAGTTCCAGACGGTAAGCCAATTCACCACGCCTTGATAGAACGTTGAAAGGCCCAACATAACGCGGAGCGAGTTTGCCTTTGATGCCAAAGCGTTGCATGCCTCTCAGAGGAGTGACACGAAGGTAAGCTTGATCACCCGGTGCATAGACCATGTCCCTGTGCTTGCTATCATAATAGCTTTTCTGCCGAGACTGGGCAATCTTCAGATTGTCACGAATGACGCGAACCTTTTCTTCAGCCTCTTGGATAATCTCAGGGACAAAGAATTGACGTTCACCAGCTTGAGACCAATTCAGAGGAGTTCTGCATTTGCGGCCATAGAGAGCTTCAAAGGGAGCCATGCCTAGACTTGCTTGGAAGCTGTTGTTGTAGGAGAACTCAGCATACGGAAGGCAATCCTCCCATTTCATGCCAAAGGAGATAACACAAGCTCTGAGCATATCCTCCAGAATTTGATTCACTCTTTCAACCTATCCAATTGTCTGTGGATGGTAAGCTGTGCTGAACAGAAGTTTGGTACCCAAGGCTTTCTGAAAGCTATCCCAAAATCGAGAAGTGAAGATACTTCCACGATCTGAGCTTATTGCCAAAGGAACACCATGTAAAGGAACCAGTCCTCACATATAGACTAGCTGATATTGTCTCTTCGACTGGGAAGAAGTGAGCCACTTTGGAGAGACGATCAATGACAACAAAGATTGCATCGTTGCCTTTCTTGGACTTTGGAAACCCAGTAACGAAGTCCATCTCGATCTTGTCCCATTTCCACTCAAGAATTTGCAGTGGTTGAAGAAGTCCAGGTGGTCTCTGATGAACTGCCTTGACACGACAGCAAACATCACAATGAGACACATAGCGAGCAATTTCACGCTTCATCCTGGTCCACCAATAGATTGACTTGAGATCCTGGTACATCTTTGTGCTGCCAGGGTGGATAGAAAGCGGAGTATCATGAGCCTCCTTGAGAACAAGCTTGGGCACTACAATGCGTTCTTCAAAGAGCAAGGTACCCTTGTCATCGAGAGAGAAACTCTTGTACTTATCCTTGTCGATGTTTGCTTTGATATTCTTGACACCAGAATCACACACTGTGCTGCACGGATCTTATCCTCAAGTGTAGGAGTGGCAATCAAGTTTGCAAGATAACCAGAAGGAACCACTTGAAGATTGAGCTTCTTGAATTCTTCGTGAAGAGGAGGTTGAATGTCCTCAACCATGAGGTTGTTGCAATAGGACTTGCGACTGAGAGCATCAGCCATTACATTAGCTTTGCCTGGAGTGTAAGAGATGGTAAGATCGTAGCCTGAGAGCTTCTCAATCCACCTTGTTTGCCTGAGGTTCTGGTTGAGTGAAGAGAGATTTGAGTGAAAATCTCACAGCTGTGCCCCAACAAAAAAGGTCTCCAAGCCTTGAGGGCATACATGATTGCTACAAGTTCAAGATCATGTGTAGGATAGTTGAGCTCATGAGGCTGCAACTGGCGAGATGCATAAGCCACCACTTTGCGTTCTTGCATGAGGACTGCGCCTAGTCCTTGAAGAGATGCATCGCAAAATATTTGGTAAGGTTTGGAAGTATCTGGTCCAACTAGAATAGGAGTAGAAGTGAGTTTAGCTTTCAAGAGATTGAAGCTCTCATCACATTTTGGAGTCCAAAGAAACTTTCTATCCTTCCTAGTAAGATCGGTGAGAGGCTTAGCGATTTTGGAGAAGTTCTCAACAAATTGACGACAATAGCTAGCCATTCCAAGGAAACTCCTGACTTGTTTCACCGATGTATGAGGCAACCATTCAACAATGGCCTTCACTTTTTCTGGATCAACAGAAATGCCTTTAGAAGAGATGACATGACCAAGGTAGGATACTTTGCGAAGCCAGAATTCACATTTGGAGAACTTGGCGTATGGACGGTGTTCTCGGAGTTTCAACAAGATAAGACGTAGATGTTCTCCGTATTCTTCTTCGGTTTTGGAATAGATAAGAATGTAATCGGGATAGACTACCACAAACTTATCGAGGTATTCCATGAAAACCAAGTTCATGAGACGTGACAAAGTCGCCGGAGCATTTGTGAGACCGAAAGACATGACAGTGTATTCGTAGAGACCATAACGAGTGGTGAAAGCTGTCTTTGGAATGTCTTCTTTGCGGATCTTAATCTGGTAATAACCTGACCTCAAGTTCAACTTGGAGAAAACCTTAGCACCAGCGAGTTGATGAAATAGGTCATTGATGCGAGGAAGGGGATACTTGTTCTTGATGGTTTTCTTGTTCAGAGGACGGTAGTCAACAACCAGTCGCTCAGTCGTGTCCCTCTTTTTGACAAACAGAGTAGGACAACCCCAAGGAGAAGTACTAGGTTGGATGTGACCTTTACTTTCCAACTCCTCTAGCTGTCTCTTAAGCTCAGCCAGTTCTTTGGGGCCCATCTTGTAAGGACGTTTGGAGATAGGAGCAGTGCCTGGTTCTAGTTCAATAACGAACTCCACAGCACTGTCAGGCGGCATGCCTGGCAATTCTCCAGGAAAGACGTCAGGAAAGTCTCGGACCACCGGTATATCTTCCATAGCAGGGAGAGGAAGAACATTGAGAGCGAAAAGCTGAGCTGACGAGGTTTGGTTTGGAGAATAGACTATCTGTCCAGAAGGATGAGAAAGAGTTACAGTCTTTGTGGAACAGTCTATCTTAGCTTTGTTGGCCTTCAACCAATCCATGCCTAGAATGACATCAATGTCTAAGTTACCCAGAAGAATTAAGGAAGCCAGGAACAAATGACCTCCAATTTGAATTTGGTTTCCATGGCTTACCCTGGAAGTCTGCATTTGCGTTCCCGGAGAATGGATCACGAGTGGAGTAGAAAGGGATCTAGAGGCAGCTTCGTTGTTTCAGCGAAGGTTACGGACACACAAGAATGAGATGCTCCAGTATCGGACAATACCTTAGTAGGAAAAGAGTTAACTATGAGTTTGCCCATTACAACTTCTAGAGCTTCCTCTGCCTCTTTGGCGTTGAGGTGGTTCACCCTTCCACTCCTAGCTGCAGGTAAATTGCTGGGGAAAGCATAAACTAAAGCTTGTTTTGGGGACAATGGATAGAGATATGGCCTGGATCACCGCACTTGAAGCAGGTTTTTGAAGTCACTAGCTTTGGCGGAATTTGAACACTGGGCTTTTTCTGAGATTGAGAACCTCTTGTAGGAAACATTACGGAGGGAGGACGAGGAGTGAACTCTAAAGGGCTTGGAAGATAGGTGGGTTGAGTTGGAGATGCATATGGAACCCAAAGCCTACGCTTCTGTGGAGGCAATGTGTTTGATGAAGAAGAAGCACCTTCAAGAGCATGTTTTCGAGATTCTTCAAACAACTCACGACCAAATTTCCTCCCGGAGAGCTGTGTTCACGAGCTCTTCAAAGTTAACGCACTTGAACAAGGTGACTGCATACTTCAGATTTGGTCTTAGACCTCTGCGAAATTTGGCTTGCTTCTGGGCATCAGTTGATACCTCATCTTGAGCATAGCGAGCCAGACGGTTGAACTCAGCTTGATAGTCCAGCACAGACATGCTTCCCTGAGTCAAGTCATAGAATTCCTCACGCTTTCTTTCCATGACCCCATCGGGAATATGGTGGCGTTTGAAAGCCTCCTTGAACTCATCTCAAGTGATAACAACACCTGGTGCTCGTAACTGTTGGAAGTTCTCCTACCAAGACATGGATTTTCCGCAGAGAAGATAGGACACAAACGGAACACGGTCCTCATCGGACACATGAGAAACAACCAGAGCATTGTTCATCTCACGCAGCCAGTCATCAGCATCAAGTGGCTCAGAGGGAACATCAAACGTGCGTGGGTTGAGCTGGAGAAACTCTACAATTGTCACACGGCAGTGGCCCTGGTCTTGGTTTTGCTGAATGTGACCTAAAACTTGCGTCATCTGAGACAACACTTGCCTCATTTAGGATGGCATTTGAGTATCTTCTTAGCCACTCTCCATCCTGAGGAGGATACAACGTTAACACCACAATCGGATAAACAAAATCCAATGTAAGTGCTTAAAGGAAAACTTCAGATTGCTTTAGAGAAGATAACACAGAACAAGACATGGCCATCCATCATGGTACGCCATTTTGTTCACTTCCAGAAAGGTTTAAAGAGAGGTAAGAACGAAGAGTAGCACTAGAACGAGGAAACACCAATTGAGCTTGACGTTACTCCACCAAGAGGAGAAACAACTGATTGATTCAAGAATGAAACTGAACGTAGCAGAAAGGTTGATAACTGCTGAAACGAAGAGCACCACCGTGAAGACACCTGCAACTATGGTACTACGGAAACCCAGAACACGTGATATCCTATTTTTAAAATTTAGGTGAGAAGGGAAAATATCGTAACACTTCCTTACCAGAAGAACAGGGAGGGTGGGTGGGGAAAGAAGTAAAACAACATAATTCCTACTCTCACGTTTAAGAATTTCCTGATAGCTACAAAATATTTTTTTTAAACTCAAACAACGACCAGTAGAAGGGAACCTGAGGACGTTTAAGCTCTGATACCAACTGTCAGACCCTGAATTCAAGCTGCACAAACGAAACGTATCGGTTGGGCCACACAACCAAGCAACATACTGGGGTTACCAATCCCAGGAAACAAGCAGGCCTGGCTCGGAATGGATCATCGGCCGACAGTTCTTGGCGACCCCAACGTCACATACGTTTCAAGATTGTGCAAGCAAGAACCCAAAAAGTCTACCAACTCATATACTTCAACCATACACACATGGTATACGAGTCGGATTGTTAACAAGTAGGAACCCCAGAATAAACCTAAGACACAAAGAAAGGAAATAATTATCCAAAGCTCTCACTGAGCAAAATATCGAATAGCACCAATCAGAGGACACATGTCCCTACATTACATCATGCAGCGGAAAACAAACCGGTCTGAGTACAGACAAGAAGCAAAGGGCTCAAGGCCGAAACGGAAAATCAAGGCCCATCCACGCGGTCCACCAGGAAGAAACCCAGGGGAACTGTAACTACTCGTCGTAGATCTCGTCGTCGAACTCCACGTAGTATCCACCAACCTGGTCGTGCGGAGAATCCTCAACTACAGAAAAACCACAGCCCGCGAACGGGTCAATACACCGAAGCGTATCGAACAAGGTTAAGCTAACAGGTTACAAAACTGTAAGACTCCCAAAGTATGGGGTTAAGTGGACTTAGCGGCAGCATCACAAGCAACCTAGTAGAGACACGCTACAACTTCCGTCTAAGTTAGAGAGGGATAAGAGAGCGCATAAGGTAACCATCTACAACTAACACCAACCATAACCCATTCTCGGATTAACCCCCTCAACCAAGTATGAGGAAGCAATTCGGGAATATTCACAGCTTGAACAATTTTAGTTACAAGTTATTGTGAAAGTAATTCTATATTACTGTAACACCCCAACATTTTATAATGTTCAAAAATCACTAAAATTTAAAACTTTTGTTTTGATTAGAATAAAACATTAAATGTATAAGAAAACCAACTATAAAAGACTTCAAATATATTGAAAACGTTTAATATTTCAAATATCTCAATTAATCATTATTTTCAAAAGTTGTTCAAGTTAAGAATTTATTATCCATTGTATTTCTTAAAACCTCAAAATCTAATTTGACAAAAAATTTACAAACTTTCAAACCATTTTCATGTAATAGTTTCTTTATAAGTATTTGATTTCAACCACTTAGCCATAACTATTCATAAATTAAAATAATAGTTACAAGTGTTATTTTAAGCTATTTAAAATATGGTCTAATTGCAAAATGGTTTTCATTATTTTACCTGAGTTCAAAACATAGTTTTGGAAATTATAAGTCTATATTTATATCTTTCAAACTTCATGGATTTTATAATTAATGATTTATCTAAATAAGCATTTAAACAAATTAAATTATTTTTCGTCAGTTTGAAAAAGATAAAATGATTTCCAAGTGTAAGTGCAACATAAGAAATAAAATAAACATATAGTATTTGCCAAAGGTATTTTATGGATTTCCTAATAAGTTATCATAATTTAAAACTTTATGGTGCACAAAATATTTTTAAATTAAAAAAATAAATACATTATTTTGTCCTTTTCATTTCAAATAGTTATGTGATGTTATTTAATATTGCACTAAAGCCAACAATGTTTTAATATTGGAAAATGAGTTTAATTAACTTACTTTCAAACTTATATAAGTGTTGTATTATTATAATTTTTATCTGGCCAAAATCAAAATTAGGCTTTAATTTAACATTTGACATTAAGTATCAAATTAGTATTGAACCAATAAATCAAAAAATATTAATTTTAAAAAGGTTTTCAAAACATGCCCACAAATGTTTTAAATGATAGATATTGATTTTACAAAATTATAGAAACTAATTTGAGTTGATTTGGATTTATATTTTAAAAGTTATTAAAAAAACAGAAATCAGAAAAGGAAAGGACTGCCCGAGCCGAGCCGGCCCAACACTTCCTCTTGCGTGCGCGATACTTAGTGGCCCAGCAACAGCCCACTAGAGCCCGCACGTCTCTCACCCACTGTCCGGTTGACCCCATCGCCCAGGTCGTCTTCAACCTCGCCCCAAATCCCGTCCCCGAGTCAAGAAACGGCCGGCGTTACCTCGCTTCAATTCGGGCGATTTAAGACGCAAATCAACCGCACCCCCAGCTCCTTATCATCCCCTACTCCTCCGCTCGGTTTTCCCTCGTCCCCAGCTCAAAACCGTGCCTCGAGGCTGTCAAATCTTCTCGCCGGTGCCCGCCGTCACCGCAATCATTTTTCTCGAATCCCGGCATTTGATTTTAGCTTGCTTGCCCCTCGAGAGGTCTCTTTGGACTCATCTTCATGTATATTTGTTCTATACGTCGGTAGGACCCATCTCTTCGTGCCATGACTCCGCCACTTCGGTATGCAGGAGCAATGACTCCGCAAGGCCGGGGGGAGTTTAGGCCTAGGAGATGTAAGAGCCCTGAGTCGCGATGCTCAAGTGCCCCCCTTAGACGTGCGAGTAGTCCATGAAGTGTAAGGGAAAGGGAACTCGCTTGAGGGGAAACGTGCGCTAGAGGGAGAGAAAACGCTCTTAAGGCGTGAGTGCGAGACTTAGCTTCTCGAGGTTTTCGCCCTGTAGAGGCTTTTTTCCTGGCGAGGAGGTCCTCTTGAGGGATCGTTCCAGGATGCCTCTTCAGGCTTGTGGGGGCTTTTCTTCCCTGTAGATGTTAGAGGGGCGAACCCAAATGCTGGAACACGGTACAGGGGACTCGTGCGCGCTTATAGGTCCCCTCAGGCGTTCCTCGCGAGGAGAGTAAGTACCAAGGTCCTCTGTAGAGATGGCGTGTTTGTGGGATCTTGCCCTCCAGCCAGAGCTCGGATCCTTGGATTTTACAGTGCTGCTGGTGTGTCATTTGAGCCACTGGCACCGTACTCAGCCCCCGCTCGTGAGGTACGCGTGTGGAGAGATATAAGTGCACATTTCAACAAAGTAATGCATAAATAAAACTCACCAATATATTACATAGCGGCGCCGTAGCGCTAAGTTCACTTGGGAACAAAATTGTCTCATTATGCTTGGAGTTGCCAAGTTAATGTTTTGATCATGTCGAGGCATGGGGACCACCCATTAGTGGCAGAGACTCTCAACGGCCTGAGGTGGCTCGTTACAAGGACAGCTTGGAGGGTTGACCCTCGAGGGAAGCCTTTGGAGCTTGGAGGTTTAAGCCTTTAGCTTTTAACCTCTAGAGACAAAAAGTGCTTGGAGGTTGAGCCGTAAGCTGCCTCTTCGCCAGATGTCTTGACATGACATTGATCACGGGCGTGACGATGATCACGTTATGCGTTTCTTCCTTCTGTAGACAAAAAAATGCTTGGGAGGTTTAAGCCGTGAGCTTTTAACCTCTAGAGACAAAAAATGCTTGGAGGTTGAGCCGTAAGCTGCCTCTTCCGCCAGATGTCTTGACGTGACAATGATCACGGGCGCGACGATGATCACGGGTAGAACTTGCGTAGGTGCATGATGTTCCATGGATTTTTGACAGGGTTGCCGTATTGGGTTTCGAGGCGAGCCGCGCCAGGCCTGGCGATGTGGGTGACCCTGTAGGGGCCTTCCCACATTGGGGACAGCTTGTGGAGGCCTTCCCTAGAGAGGACTCGCCTGAGGACGGGATCGCATGCCTAGGGTACGCGAGGGCACGTTGCGGCTGTGGTAGCGCCTCAGGTCCTGCAGGTATTTGGCCGCTCGTAGGGCAGCGCGGCGTCGCTGTCCCTCGAGAAGCAGCAAGTCGTCATTGTGGAGGTCCTCTTGCTGGTCCTCGTTAAAGGCAAGGACCCGTGGGGATCCATGCTTTATCTCTGTGGGGAGGACTGCTTCGGCTCCATAGACAAGGGCGAACGGTATTTCCCCCGTAGGCTTTGGTGGCGTTGTGCGGATGGACCAGAGCACCGAAGGGAGCTCGTTGATCCAACCCTTGCCGTGGCCTTTGAGGATGTCGAAGGTCCTGGTCTTTAGGCCCTTTAGGACTTCTGCGTTTGCACGCTCAGCCTGTCTGTTGCTTTGCGGATGGGTGACTGAGGCGAAGCAGAGCTTGATGCCCATTCTTTCGCAGTAGGCTCTGAAGATGCCACTGGTGAATTTCGGGCCATTGTCGGTGATGATGCGATTAGGCACTCCGAAGCGGCAGACCATGCCTCTGATAAATTTCACCGCCGCGCCTGCTGTGATTGTGCGCGTCGCCTCCACTTCGGGCCACTTAGTGAACTTGTCGATGGCCACGAAGAGGTAGCGATATCCGCCTTGCGCTGTTGGGAAGTGTCTCAGGATGTCCAGCACCCAGACCGCGAACGACCAGGAGAGCGGAATGGTCTGCAGCCCCAGCGCAGGTTGGTGGGTTTGCTTGGCGTGGAATTGGCAGGCTTCGCATGCTTGGACGATGTCCACTGCATCCTGAAGTGCTTGAGGCCAGTAGAAACCGCTCCTGAAGACTTTGCATGCGAGGGTGCGGGCGCATGAATGATGGCCGCATTCCACGTTGTGGATGTCCCTTATCAGCAATTTGCCTTCTTCAGGAGGAACGTATTTGAGCGTTGTGCCGTTTAGGCGCTTGCGGTAGAGAATTCCTTCGAGAATTTGGTATGATTTTGCTTGGCGGGCGATTCTCTCCGCTTCAACATCTTCCTCGGGAAGGATCCCTTTGTCTAGGTAGTCTTTTATCTCGTCGATCCATCCTGCTTCTTGGTGCACCGCTGTGAGCAACAGAAGCTCCCCTGTAGGGGGCCCACAATCTGGAGCCCCGTTTTCAGGTGGTGGTGGGAGCACTTCGTCTGTGCTTGCGGGCATGGCCTCTTGATGCTGCTTTATGGATGCCTTGACTAGCCTTTCTTCGAAAACGCCTGGCGGCTGAGCTTGCCTCTTTGATGCGCGCTTGGCGATGTCATCATCTTCTTGGTTCTCCTTTCTTGGGATGTGCATGAGCTCCATTCCCCTGAAGTGCTTCTCAAGCCTATGGACCTCTTCAAGGTATGTGGCCATGTGGTCGTCCTTAGGCTTGTAGCTTTTGTTAGAGAAGTTGACGAGCAGCTGGGAGTCGCCCTTGATGAGTAGATGCTTGATGCCTAGGGCGATTGCGGCGCGTAGGCCGACAAGCAGGCCTTCATACTCGGCGATATTGTTGGAGATCTTGTCGATTCCGAAGCACAGCTGGACCGCGTAATACAGCTTGTCGCCTTTTGGTGAGATCAGGACCACACCAGCCCCACCGTGGCGACAAGCGAAAGCTCCGTCGAACTTCATGGTCCAGTGGCTGGGAAATTTGTCTCCAGAGCACTCTTGCTCTTCTCCCGAAGGCTCTTCAGGGGTTGGGTCAGTCCATTCGGCGACGAAGTCTGCCAGCGCTCTTCCTTTGATAACCCTTGTGGTATCGAAGCGCAAATTGAATGGCTGTAGCTCTATATTCCATCCTGCGACACGATCCGTGGCATTTGGGTTGCGCAGGATTTGCTCCAGGGGAAAAGAGGTGATGGGGTGCCCCTGGAAGTAGTGTCGCAGCTTTCTTGAGGCGATGAGTAGTGCGAGGAGAAGCTTCTGCTGCATTGTATACCTCTCGCGAGCATCACGCAGTACTGTGCTGACGAAGTAGACTGGATGCTCGACAAGGGTAGTCTGTGTAGACTTAGCGTCTTTTGCCTGAAGGTGCTCAGCTAGGCCCTCAAGGGGGTCGGCCTCAGGGGGATTGTCTTGGGCCCCGAGGGGGTTGGCCTCAGGGGGCTTGTAATGGGCCTCGAGTGGGTTGGCCTCAGGGGGCTTGTCATGGGCCTCGAGTGGGTTGGCCTCATGGGGCTTGTCCTGCTCCCTGGCTGGTTCTTCTTGCAGCGATTGACTTGGTGTGTGCTTCCCTTGCGGCTTTGGGCCTGGCAGTGGGTTTATGAGGGCTGCCCATTCGCCGAGCTCCTGATCAGGAGGCTTTGGCTTTGGAGTGGTTGCACTCTTTTTGTGGAGTACCGTCTCTTCCCTTTCTACCACAAGGACGACACTGGCTGTCTGTGGGGTGGCTGATAGGTACAGCTTTAGGTGCTCGCCTGACCTTGGGGCGACCATTACTGGTGGGCTGGCTAGGTACTTCTTCAAGTCCTCAAACGCTTTTTCAGCTTCAGGGGTCCACTTGAAAGTTCCCGTCCTTTTCATGATCTTGAAGAGTGGCAGGGCTCTTTTGCCGAACTTGGAGATGAATCTTCCCAAGGTGGCCATGCAGCCTGCTAGGCATTGCATGTCCTTTATCCTGCGTGGAGGTTGCATGCTCTCTATAGCCTTGATTTTGTCAGGGTTCGCCTCTATGCCCCTGTGGGACACGAGGAAACCAAGCAGTTTGCCTGAAGGCACTCCGAAGACGCACTTGGCGGGGTTGAGCTTGATGTTCACCTTGCGCAGGTTGGCGAAAGTCTCTTCAAGGTCCCCGAGGAGAGTCTTTCCCTCTCGAGATTTGACGACTATGTCATCGACATATGCCTCGGCGTTTCTCCCCATTTGCTCGCCAAGTGCTATCCTCATTAGCCTCTGGAAAGTGGCTCCGGCGTTTTTTAGGCCGAAGGGCATGCAGACATAACAATAAACACTGCAAGGGGTAGGAAAAGTTGTCTTCTCCTCATCCTCTTTAGCCATTTTTAGCTGATGATAACCAGAGAAAGCATCGAGGAAACAGAGGAGGTCGCAGCCTGCCGTGGAGTCCACGATCTGGTCGATTATTGGCATGGGGTAAGGGTCCATGGGGCAGGCTTGTTTACATCAGTGTAGTCGATGCAGAGGCGGCCTCCTCCGGCGGGTTTCGGGACTACCACGCCGTTGGAGAGCCAAGTGGGGTGCGCGACTTCGTGGACGACCTTTGCCGCTTTGAGCTTCTCGACCTCCTTGACGATGAATGCTTACTTCTCGGGGGCTTGTTTTCTTGCTTTCTACTTGACGGGGCGCGCGTTTGAGCACACGGCTAAGTGGTGCTCGATCACCTCCCTCGGTACACCAGACATATCTGATTGTGTCCATGCGAACATGTCAGAGTTTGCCTGGAGGAAGGCGACGAGCGCGCTTTCCTATTTGGGAGGCAGCGCGGCGCCAATGGTGACGCTAGCCCCCAAGCCTTTGCCCCCGAGCTGCTGGAGCTTAGAGAGATTTTCTTTGTAGCGGCTGTCTCCTGGGAGAACAAGTGCTTCTTCTTCTTGGGTCTCTCGAGAGGCTCCATGTCCTCGTCCGCGGGGAATGCCACGGCGGCGGCCTTGTAGGCCCTCTCGACAGCGCGCGTAGCATACAGGACATGTCCACGGATGGTGATTGTGCCAGCGCTGCCGGGGATCTTGACCATGTTGTAGGCATGGTGCGTGACGGCCATGAACTTTGCGAGCGCGGGATAGCCGAGGATGGCATTATACGGCAGGCCGATGTGCGCGACATCGAAGTCGATGTGCTCGGTGCGGTAATTTTCCTTGCTTCCGAAGGTGACGGCAAGCCTGACCTGGCCCAGAGGCTTGATCGAGCCGCTGGTGACTCCCGTGAAGGGCCTAGAGGGCATGAGCCGCTCGTAAGGCACTTGAAGTGCTTCGAACGTATCTGTGGAGATGAGATTCAGGCCTGCTCCACCATCGATGAGACTCTTGGAGACAGCAACGTTGTCGATGGTGAGGCTGCAGACCAGCGGGAGGGTTCCAACAGTTTTGGTGGACTTGGGGTGGTCCTGAGCGTCGAAGGTAATGCTGTACTGCGACCACTTGAGGGGCCTGGAGGTCTCGGTGCTTGGTAGGGCGGCGTTGAGCTCGCAGACGAACTGCTTGAACTGATTGTTCGATTTTGGCGCCTGCGCCCCACCAAGGATGCAGGCAATGGCGCCTCGTGGGGCTTGATAGCCACCATCTTCCTCGTCAGGGAGATTGCCATTCTTTTCTGCGGCATTGGCCTGATTGCCAGATGGCTTCTGATAGCCGCTCTTGCGTACGCTCCCGCGGTAGCCACGGCCGCCACTGCCTTCCGCTTGCTCACACTCCTTGCTCAACCTCTTGAGGTCGAAGCAAGACTCTGTAGAGTGACCGCGCCTGTTGTGGTAGATGCAGAATGGGCGGTGGTCATCTTTCCTCTCTCCAGGCTACGGGGAATCCCTGCGGGTGCCCTTCGCGTCAGGCTCCGCCGCGAGGACCGCGGTGGCCTTGCGCTTGGGCTCCCCTTCTTCTTCTGGCTCCTGGACCCCTCAGCGTGTTCGTCCCCTCTCGAGGACATCTTGACGAAGAGGAGTCCCTCTTCAGCCTTGGCGCACTTATCCAGCAGGTCGAACAGCTTCACCACAGAAGTGAGCTTGTCGTGGATGCCCAGCTTCTCGAGCATCCTGCTGTTTGTGACGCCCTCGCGGAAGGCGGCGATGACTTGGGTGTCTGGGATGTTCGGGATCTTGTTGCACACTTGGCTGAAGCGCTGGATGTATTTGCGGAGCGTCTCATCCTTCTACTGCACCACAGTGCGCAGGTCGTTGTGGGTGAGGGCTTGCCCGTACGTCCCCTTGAATTTGGAGACGAACTGCTTGCAGAGCTCCTCCCAGGAGTTGACGGAGTCTTCGGGGAGGTTCAGGAGCCACGACAGCGCAGAATCGCGAAGCGCGTGGGAGAACCAGTTGGCCTTGACCTTGTCGTCTCCACCTGCAGCTTAGATGGAGGTGGTGTAGAGCTGCAGGAACTCGATGTGGTTGTTGGAGCCGTCATAGCCCTTAGGGAGAGCTGGCCTGAACTTTGGGGGCCAGACCACGCGACACATAGAGCGGGTGAACGCCATGCAGCCAGTGGCGTATGTGGAGACTCCGTGCTGTAGCACGCTGCAATTCTGCTGGCCCGCCTGGCCGATCTCTTCCACGGGCCTGTTCTGGCGGTTGCGATGGAGCTGCATCCCCACACGAGCGTCAGGCGCGGTGCGCTGCACGATCAAGCAATCGTGCGGCGAGGACGCGTGCGAGGCAGCCCTCTGCGACGCAGCCGGTGCAGGCCCTGGCGGAGGCGGTGGCGCGTCTGTCGCAACCGTGCCCGCGAGAGAGGGGTGCATGTTGGACTGCGACGGAGCAGGGCGCGTCGTGGCGATGTCGACGAGGTGGTTAAGACGCTCCAGCCACTGCTCGTGAGCCTCAGCGGTGGGCTGGTAGCGAAGAATTCATGGGCCATGAGCAGCGTGGTGTGAGGGGCGGGGTCCGTCCTGCCCGGGCCGGAGCCGCTTGGGCGCCGCGTCGGGTGTGAGGACTGCGCGTCCTCTTGGTGCTCGGGGTTGTGTTCGGGCTCCTCCGCATGAGGGCCCGAGGGCGCACGCTCATCACGACAGGGTCGGCACCGTCGCGCGCGAGTGGCCATGGTGCTGTGACGCCCGAAAATCGGTACTATGTAGATTTAAGCGCTCCCGCCGAAATCCGCATAATAACGATTTTAGGTCGCCCACCAGACATAATGTGCACGCCGAAACATGCGCATTATGTGGGTGGAATTGTGATAGCATTACAACAGTTCCGATACATCCACAAATACAACAAAGATATAATACAACAACGACTCGGACTAGTCAAGATATAAAAGTTAAAATACAAAGATACAAATGACAGCGGAAGCAAAAATAGTATCCGACTACAGATAAGATGCAAATTGGACTAAGAGTCCTGAAGATAAGCAATGGCGCCATATCCCTGCCCAGCCAAGCCGGAGGGATAAGCCAAAATCGTCGGACTTCAAACCTGTTGACTGCACATAAAGCACATCCCAAAAGAGGGTCAGGGCACTCCCTGTCAAGCAAAACCGACTTGCCTACTTTCTACACCATCTCCCAAAATATAGGGGAGGTGGACTTAGCGGCAGCAGCACTAGCAACGTCAAGAGACACGCTACAACTTCCGTTTAATCAGAGAGGGATAAGAGAGCGCATAAGATAACCATCTAAAACTAACACCAATCATAACCCATTCTCGGATTAACCCCCTCAACCAAGTATGAGGAAGCAATTCGGGAATACTCACACATTGAACAATTTTAGTTACAAGTTATTGTGAAAGTAATTCTATATTACTCGTCAGGTTTATTAACAATGATTAGGTGTAAGTTTTCTATGATCTTGTTAGCTAGCATCATCACCAAGTCGTCCATAACCGTGGACACGGCTCATCGATAAGATTATACCCTGCAGGGGTGCACTACTGGACCCGTACTCGTTCGATCAACCCCAAAAGCAAAGCCAGAAGGTAGGGCATCTCAACACGGCAAATCTCTTCTCTACAACCCATCCAGGGAACCACATGATTGTGTGCACGGCTAATCAGGTCCAGTGCCCACGGGATCGACCTTCATAGCACTCTAAGAACGTGCCACCCTATATGAGAATCGACTACTCCATCATTATGAGATCGTTAGGTAACCATATGCATGCATCAAATGGAAAGCCCGAACTACTTGCGGCGCCCTGGATAAGAAGCGGATTCGATCGAAGCCGCGGGGGGCTCCATAGGGCCTCCCACAAGCGGTTAGTGCGCTCAAAATTGGATCCGAGGACAAGAACCGAGTTCCTAGGTCGACACTTAGCAGAACAAAGCACCTCGCAAGGCCTTCCGCCGGTGCCTTATCTTTTAATTATAATACCCCAATATAAGAACAACATTTTATTAAGGTAGAATAACCTATCATACTAAGCAGGTGAAAATAAATAAGACATACAAACGACTCGCACAAACAACTCTAAGCATGCGCTATGACTTGCAAGGCCAACATATAAACATGCAACAGGTATTAGGATGTGGGGATAAAGCTCTACAGGATAAACATGTGATGGGATCACGATAAAAAATCGAATACTAGGGTAGCAGAGATCAACGGCAGGAATGAAAGTCAATGTATAGGTAAACAAGCAAACTTTGCTTGCCTGGAATCCCGCATGGAAGCAGATCTTGTCGTTGCTCACACATCTCAACGTCGTATCCGCGAAGAAGCAACAAACACTGGAAAGTGTAAAAGATGCATTTTACAACTACGGCAAAAGATTCAGCATGATCATACGAGAATGATGCATGGCATGGCAAGATGCAATACAATGCAGGTAATCCAAAATAAGCGGGAAAACAACCCCGGCAATTAATATTTAGGTGCAAGTTATTTATTTACCAGCAATATTAAATGTTGGTTAGCATGGCAACACATGGCATGGGTGATCTAATTAAATTAAATGGAATAGGGCATTATATATTTATTATCCCACACATTCCATATTAAATTATTTAGGTGATTTGCTACACCCGCAAACCTAAGAGATGCAACACATGCAAGAATGATGCGATATGCACAAGATAGATGACATTTCACAAAATAGGTATAGGGTTAGGGTTTGGGTTCGCACGTTGGACCGGGAGAGATAAGGTTCGAAACCGAAGTCTTTGGTCCGTAGAGGAAGTAGTCGTCGTCGTGGAAGTAGTCGTCGCGGAACCGGGGCATCGTCGTTTGTCGGTGTCGTGGAAGTGGTCGGGTAGTCATACTCGGTCATCACCGTTGACAGGCGCGGGCACGTAGGAGCACGGGAACGGACACCGGAAAGAAACGCGCACGGGCGGGCACCGAAACACGAACATGGGCAGTCGCGGCAACGCGACACCGGAAGGGGCACTCGCACGTAGCAACACCACGAAGGGTGGACAACTCGGACAAGAATTGCGACGTCGAAAGTTCTTGCGGGCATTGTGTCGAACACCTGGCGGGCGTCGGCGGCGACGTGCACACGGCCGGAAAGATGAGGCAGCGGGACGCGTGCGTGCGGGACGGAACGCACGGTGGCGGTGAGCAGTGCGGGCAGAGGCGCGCGGCACGGTGGCGTGGGACGCAGCGCGGAGGCGCGGCTACGGGCTGGCGACGGCGCGGCCGGAGGCGAGTAGAGGGCGGCTCGGGCTGGGGCGATGCGAGAGCGGGGCGGCCGGGGGAGCGGCGGTGCACGCGAGGAGAGCGCGTGCGTGGTGGCAGCGGACGTGCGGCGCGGCCGTGGGAGGCGCGGCGCGCGGCCGGCGGCGGCGGCGGCGAAAGGGGCCGGCGGGCGGCCGGGGCGAGGCGACGGCCGGCGCTGCGGCGTGCGGCCGGGCGCGGCGACTGGCGCGCTGGCAGCGGAGTGGAGGAGCAGCGGGCGCGGCGGTCGACGCTGGGGTGGAGGCGCGGGCGCCGGTGGAGCGGCGGCGCGCGGCGGGGAGAGGCGCGGGCGCGCCTGGCGGCCGGAGCGGGCGGCGGGGAAGGGCGCAGGTGCGGAGCACGGGGGGCTCGGGGATGGAGGCGCGGGCTGGGGCGACAGGGCGCTCGCTCGGGAACGGGCGGTTGGTGCGATGCGGCCTGGTGCGGGAGGAGCATGGGAGGAAGAAGGAGAAAAGGAAGGAAGGGAAAGAAAAAAAAGAAAAGGAAGGAAAGAAAAAGAGAAGGAGGGGGAAAAGAGAAAAAAAAAGAAAAGGAAACAGATGGAGGGGGTGGCTGCAAAAATTTCAGGGGGAGGGAAAAGTTTTACGGGGACAAAACCTAGGGTTTGGGGTTAGGTGGGCTTTGGGCTTTTATTTCTCCCCCGTTTAATCTTTTCGGTTTTATATTTTTTTAAACTAAATAGACAGGGAATTTGCATACGAAAACTATACAAAATATTTTTAGTTTTAAGTAGACAATTTAATAAACTAGTTTTTAACATTTTTAAAATATTTGAAAATGACACATTTTTAATTAATTTGAAAATGCATTTGAATTTAGTTATGGAAATTTAATTTAAATGCAACAAATTAATTTAATGCGATGCAATGCGATGCCATGTCGATGCAAAAAGAAAACTCACAAAACTAAAAGGGGATAAATCCCGGGGCGTTACAGCGCCTTGCGGGATGCGAGCTACTTCAAGCGTGCGCCGGCTGACGCGGGCGGCGCGGGTAGCGCGGGTGTTCGCCATGGCGCGGAGGCGGCTCGCAGGTCGTTGACGCGCCTCAATCCCCTACCTGGCGTGCCAAATGTCGGGGTATGACTCCCTAGAATCGGGGGTAGTCACTTCCTGAAGTGTAGTTCATGACAGGGATTGAACACGGAGGTCAAGAGCCTCGAGGGGCACGGCGACGTTGCTCGCCGGACCTGAGGACGAAACACCCACGACAGAGATAAACACCAGCCCGTACCCAGGTTCACGGCCCTCGTGAGGAGGTAAGACCGCTACTCCTGCCTGCCTGTATTAGATTATGGTGGTTACAGTACAGCAGAGCTTGCCGAGGGCCCCCTTGAGGCAGTTCTTGCATGGGGAGGGAAGCGATGATCTTCTTCCTCCTCCAGCCAGAGGCTATCCTACTCGGTATGGCTAGGGTTTACAAGCGTTGTAGCAAGCAATTGGTCGACCCTCTCCGCAATGGAGGTCTTGTCTCTTTTATAGGCGCCTCTGGCGCACTCCTTCTTCTTGGATCCCAAGGTGGCTCCCACACGGCAGCGGCGTGGAGAAGCAGGAATCCACCGCTGCCCCCTTGTCCATGGACGTGGTCCATCGCTGATAAAGGTGGACGCCGTGGCCGATAGCAGGCCGACCGCGCAGTACTGCCCGCAGGGAGGGCAGTCTCTGAGGTGGAGCCCGCGATGATGTTCTCATTTGGAGGGTTGCGTCGTCTACCTGCTTTATAACCAGAGTGGAAGGTCTTGGCAGTCCTGCCGCAGGCGGCGCAACTTTATTGACTCCTTTATCACCAAAACGGCAACGGGGGTGCTTGTGTCACCACGTGGGCGTGGCAGAGGCCATGTGCACCCCGCCGTACTTCCTTGGCCGCGATGTTTCCCCACAGGCCTGGGAAGGCATGTGGAGGGATTCCTATTGACTTCCCTCCAGGCGCGCTGGCGCCTCTGGAGGATCTCCTGAAGCGAGGTTCCCCGTGAGGCCCTCGATCCCCCTTCAGGCCCTCGAGGGGAATTGCCTCTCGAGGGTCCCGCCAGGCAGCGAGGCCTGGTCCTTAGTCGTTTTGTCTGATTAGCCCGCGTGCGAGGCCTGGGGGGAGTGGGCTCTTCATACCCCAGTCCCCACTGGGCCGACAATAGGACCATCATATAATTCATTATCATATAGCATATTTAAGCAATACTCATCATTATCATCAATAAGTTTACTTGTAGCATCATGAATAAAATTTATAACATAATTATCACATAAAATATTCTTATCATGAGCCACATGCATAAAATAACTAATACTCTCCCCATAAGCATAGTCATTCTTATTAATGGTAGTGGGAGCAAATGCAACAAAATAGCTATCATTATTATTCTCATCAACATAATCAACAAATAATGGAGGCATATCATAATCAACATAAAATATATCCTCAACAGTAGGTGGACCAAAAATATCACAATGATTATAATTATCATATATTGGAAGCAAGGTATCATCAAAGAAAAGTTTCTCCTCCGTGCTTGGGGGACTAAAAATATCATGCTCATCAAAACCAACTTCCCCAAGCTTAGACTTTTCCATAGCCTTAGCAATAATGGTGTTCAACGAATTCATAATAATAACATTGCTACTAGCATGCAAATAAAGTTCCATAGGTTTTTTAATTTTCTCTTCAAACACTTCATGTCCTAGCTCAAGATAAATTTCATAGAGGTCTCTAATTTTGTTGTGGTTTTCCATTAGCCTAACTAGTGAAAATAAAAACAAGAAACAAAAAGTATGTAGTGTACTTGCACTTAAAATATGACAGGTAACTGTGTATAGTGCAAATCCCTGGATCGATTCGTTTGCACAGATAGTTTGCGATGTAATATCACAACAAAGTATCCAATTTATTACATCGATGATCCAGACTTAGAAATTATTTATTACAACTTGCATAGCAGAAAGCTAGCATTTGAAATAGTAAACAGCGGAAATACAATAGAAGTGAGTCTCCATCATCTTCATGTTGCCACAGGCGAAAACATGTTGGTTGCAGACTCGAAACCAATAAAAGAAACCTCTCTCGTCATCTGATCAAACTGCAATAAGAACAATATTGCAACAACGTGGGACAGAACCATTAAAAATGGAACTGGCAAGTGACACCATGGTGGACACTTAGAGGAATAACTCTAATAACCTATATGCATATTTGGCTGGTGAAGTTCAAGGCTATTTTGCATTAAGCCAATGTTTCCTAACTCTTTTGAAAACACTTTTCTTCAATTCGAGACATCCGTGGCATGAAATCCACTGTCTCAATTTACCCTTGTCCACCAATCAAGTTTTAACTTATAAATTAGAATGGTGGGATCCTCCATTGACGTCCTTGATTAGTTTCTCAAATTGTCTGTACCGGGGACACGGCTAAGTACTTAGATTTTACACTCTGTAGAGGTTGTGCACGTTCACCTTTGTACCCATTCAGCCCATTCTATCCTCACACTCTGGAAGTGATAAGGAGAAGGAGAAGAATGAAACGGGATCTTTCAGAAGCATTTTCCCTCCCCATACTGGCTTGACCCGTTCCAGCTAACTCCCTCTACATCTGCTTGTCAAGCCGGGGTGTGTCCACGCAACTTAGTTGATCAAGCCAGAGCCCATATTGGCAATGGCTGCACTGGAAGCAATCTTCACTTGGAGTAACTTCAAATCCCTTTGTCCCTGGGTGGCAATCCACAAGTGTACTCTCAGGTGAAAACCACCATGCTCACGGCCCTAAGTATAGTAGTAACTACCTTAGGTGAAGAAAACCACGAGCATAGCCCTGAGTAGCCACTCAACATAAATCATTCAACCATTCCACCCTCGTCCCTAGCTCAAAACCGTGCCTCGAGGCTGTCAAATCTTCTCGCCGGAGCCCGTCGTCACCGCCATCATTTTTCTCGAATCCCGGCGAGATGAGGAACCACCAGAGCCCGTCAACCGTCTCCCGGCCTCTCCTCGCCGTTGCGCACCACCCCGTTGTCCTCTTCGATTTTTTATCGCGACGAAATCATCGGGTTCCTGCACACCTGAAGGTGGCCGGAGCCGCAGCGCCTTCGGTCGTGTCGTGCCGCCGTTCCGAGATGCAATCCACGCCGCCGACGCCTTCATCGCATCCGCCGTGCCCTGCCGCACCTCTTCGTCTCCTCCATGAGGCCGGGGACGCACCGCAGCGTCGCCGCCGTCCACCGAGCGCCAGCGCCGCCGCGACCTCCATCTCCGGTGAAATCCCGCCGCCAGCATCTGCTCGTCCGAGGTGAGCCGTCCGATCCTTTTTCCACGGCCACGATTAGAAGTTTACAACGAAGAGTTATTTTCCATTTGCAACCGTTAGATCTAGATCGTGCGGTTTAGATCGAATCACTTATCCACGTCAGCGCCCAGTCAGCGGCCACGTCACTGCCCAGTCAGCACACACGTGGAAATTGATTTCTTTTAATTAGATTAAATAGCAGTTTTGCAGAAAAGCCCCTGTCTATTCAAACTATCATATCTTTTTAACCACTTATCCTAATTTAACAAACTTTATATTTTTGGAAAGCCCTCGACATGTAGAATATTGTGGAACTGTTAGACTTCAAATTTGACTTAGTATAAATTATTCAAATTTCAAATGGTGGATTTGAGTATATTTGTAATAACTTTAAATATATAAATCCAAAAATTGCAAATAAAATTGTTTTAGAAACTTTAGAATATGTGTTATAATATGCCTCTGTTATAAAATAATTTTGAGTATTAGGTTTGATGATTTAATAGTTGTATGTTTAAATTGAATAGTTTGACTATTTTGACATAACTTTTTATGTAAACCTTATTGATTCATTAACTTAGTGGATGTGTACTCTCAGGTGAAAACCACCATGCTCACGGCCCTAAGTATAGTAGAAACTAACTTAGGCGAAGACAACCATGAGCACAGCCCTGAGTAGTTACTTATCATTTTGTAAAACTTTTCATCAATTGCATAGCATCAATATTTCTACTAAGTTATTTCATAGGTACCTAGACACATGGGAATAGGGAAAATTATAAACATTCTTTGCATAGCAGTACTATCCAACACATGCTTATAGAAAAATACACTAAGTCATGCATATAAAAATACTAGGAAATTTATCGTGTGCCACTTGCCTTTGGAAGTCGTCTTTGCTCACAAACTCTTTTCAACGTTACTCGGAGCTCTCCGTTCAATCTATACATAATAATTATAAACAGTCACACCACAACACAATACAATACAAAACGAACAAACAAGTTTCACAAAACTTTCTAAGGAAAATATGTCATGCATGATGTGCAAAATATTTCTAAGGACTAGAGAAGCATGTCACGCATGAAATTTTCTAAGTTATTGGATGGCAATTATGTTGGTAAAAAATGATTAAGTACCAAGGTCATAAGTTGGGAAAAATACTTTGCTATAAATCATCTTGAATAAGCACTCTAATTGCTTAGTCATGATGTGCAAAATTATTTAGAGAAAATACTAAGTCTATTCTTCAAGGTGATCAACAATTATTAAGAACTCTTTGTAAATTGGATATTCACTATAGTGAGAGATACATACACCCGGCCAGCCACTTTTGCTTGTGGGACAGGTCTCATGTACGTGGACATGTAAAGTTTGTCTCCCGGCCGCTTCATCTCACTATGCCGCTAGGATCTAACATACTTCAAATATGGTAATAACATGATCAAAAATTGTTTATGTCTAAAGTGAAAGACAAGATTAGGAAAGAGGGAAAAGATAGAAGGATGTAGTTGGTCTTTCAGACTTCCCCGTAACTTCTCCTTGGTGTGATGTCTTCATTGAAATTTTGCAGACTTGATGGTTTTGGTATCACCGGGCTGGTCTCTGATTTAACTTAGCCACCACGAAGTCTAAGAGAGAAGAAAAGAAAGAGAGAAAGACTTAGAGAATAAAGGGGGTTGATCTTCTTGAACTTCTTCTTGATTATTCTTCTAAGTGCTTCTACTTCTTGAAGATACTTCTAAAGTCTTGTTTTCTTGGCTAAGTCCTTCATTGGCCTTCTAGCTCCATGTTGAAAATCCCAAGTGCATAACACTTTACCAAACCAACTATGTTGAAAATAATTCTAACTTAGAGAAAATAAGGAAGAAGTTTTCCTATGAGGAGTATAACTATAAAATAAAATTTGTTACGAATGAAATGCAACTTTTAAATCATAAGAAACAACATACAATTTTTGTGATTTTTATATAGTATGCATGAAGCTATAAATGCAATTTAATTAATTTATGTTATGGGAAAATATAATAAAAGGGGTAATTACAAGATAAAAGTTTTTTGTGATTAAATTTTTATAACAAATTTTTATAAACAATGCTAATAGACAGAGAGGATTTAAATAAATTTATACCAATTGGATTTACTCAAAAATAATGTTTCTACCAAAAGTTATGTCAAAATTACTCAAACTAATCAAATTAAACATATAACTGTTAAATTATCAAAATATTACTCAAAAATATTTTATAACAGAGGCATCATAATAAAAATATTCTATGGTTTCTAAAACAATTTTATTTGCAATTTTTGAACTTACATATTTAGAGTTATGACAAAATACTCAAATCTTCCATTTGAAATTTGTATATTTTAAACTAAGTCAAATTTGAATTCTAACAGAACGAAAATATTCTACAAGTCAATGGCTTTCCAGAAATATAAAGTTTATTTAATTTGGATCTATGATTAAAACGTTATGATAAATCTAAGTGGCAGGGACTTTTCTGCAAAAGGACCAATTAATTTTATTCCGACCTAAAATCAGGAAATCAGATGGGCCACGTGGCGCACTTTGATTGGCTGGGCTGGGCTCGGCTGAGTCTGAGCCGCGGCTCGGCTCGGCTGCTTTTGATCTGGATCGTCAGATCCAGATCTGACGGATCTCGTTCGCCCATACCGATTCGTCGCTAGGATCTAATCTCGCGCGTCAAAAACAAATCGGACGGTCAGGGTCGTGTTGACAATACCTGGGCGGCGACCTCGCCGGAGAAGGAAGGATGGCGGCGGCGCGGCCTCGAGCACGGACCCGCCGGTCACTTCGGTGCCTCCCCGGAAAGAAGGAGGAGGCGGCGACGTGCAGCGCGGGGAGGAGCATACGATGGAGGCGACATACCCGCCTCGCGTGTCCTCTGTCCGCGGGAAAGTGCGGACGGACGTGTGCCCACGCCCGCGAGCTTCGGTCACACTGATTGCCGAAGAACGGCTGCGAAATAAATCGAGGGAAGGAGGTCAGGGAACACGCAAGGATACGGGGAAGAGGATGGAGAGGGTCTCGGTCTCGGGGATTTGACTACCCTGCCGGAATTGAAGAAAATCAGCGGCGGCGGTCATGTTGCTCCAGCGAGCTTTTCCGACAGCCCGGCGGTATTATTTCGATGGGGAGGAGAGGGGAAAGATAGAGGGAGAGCAGGGGATCTTATAGGAACGCTCGGCGAATTCAACTCTGCAAGTTTCGCCCTCGAATTGATCCAAAAATTAAGAGAGGAGTTTCGGCCGAGAAATTCGGCCAGAGGTTGAAGAAGCAAGTCTCCTCACGGTGGCCCCCACCTATCAGTGTGAGAGAGGGAGAGGGAGGCCACGGGCTCCTGTTGGGCTGCTATTTCACGCTCGCGTGCGAGGGATAGGTGGGTCGAAAATGGGTTGGCTCAGGCAGGGTTGTCTCCTCATTTTTTTGTTCCTCTATTTTTTTCTAAATTCTGTTTTTCTATTTCCGTTATAATTTTTGATTTAAGACTCCTAATTAAGTCAAATAAGATTCTAAAATTTTTCAAAAACAATATGTTTGTTTTAAAACATTTGTGGGCATGTTTTGAATACTTTTCAAAAATAATATTTTTGAAATATTGATTATTTTAAAAATGGTCACCTTATGTCGAATTTCAAATTTAGGGTTTTAATAAATTTATTTGTGGCTAAATTAGATTTATAAATTTACAACACTTATATAAGTTTGCCATTTAGTTAATTAAACTCATTTTCCAATACTAAATCATTTTTGGCTTTAGTACAATATTAAATAATATAACTTAATTTTTGAAATGAAAGGAAATATAAAGTATTCATTTTCAATTCACATTACATTGTGCACCATTAAGTTTTATATTATGATAAATCATTTGAAAACTCCATTAAATACCTTTGGAAAATATTCTAGATTTATTTCATTTCTTATATTGAATGTATTCATGAAATCATTTTATGTTTTACAAATTGATGAAAAAATAATTTAAGTTAATGAAATACCTATCTGGATAAATCATTAATTATAAAATCTATGAAGTTTTAAAGATATAAACTATGGACTTGAAATTTCCAAAATTAAGTTTCGAACTCAGGTAAAAGAATGAGAAACATTTTACAAATAAGACATACTTTTAATTAACATTAAGGTACTTTTCAAGGATGGTTTTTGAGTTTAATAAATAGCCAAGGTTAAATATTGAAAATCATCTATTTGTAATGAAACATTTTATAAGATGAATGTGTCTTGGAAAAGTTTTGAATTACCTTGCCAAATATATAGGTTTCATTATAATTTTAGTATTTTATTTTAATAAAAACAAAAGTTTCAAATTTTAGTGATTTTAAAACATTTAAAAATATTGGGATGTTACAAAGTAATAACTGCAGAATCTAAAGGAGATACCTTCAACTGCTCACCTCCCGGCAATGGCGCCAGAAAATAGCTTGATGTCTACGCACGCTTCTATTCTTGTAGACAGTGTTGGGTCTCCAAGAGCAGATGTTTGTAAAACAGCAACAAGTTTCCCTTCAGTGGATCACCCAAGGTATATCGAACTCAGGGAGGTAGAGGTCAAAGAAATTCCTCTCAAGCAACCCTTCAACTAAGACACGAGAAGTCTCTTGTGTCCCCAACACACCCAATACACTTGTCAGATGTATAGGTGCACTAGTTATGCGAAGAGATAGTGAAATACAAGTAATATGGATGATTATAAGTAGTAATTGCAATCTGTAATTAAAATGGTAGCAAACAAACATGTAGCAGAACTTGTTGAAAACGGTGTTTTAATGCTTAGAAACAAGACCTACGGATCCTACTTTCACCAGTGGACATTCTCAACAATGACATCAAAGTTAAATAAATAAACACTACTCTCAAACAATCTCATGTTGGATAACAAACACCATTCATTGTGTAGGGCTACAAGAGCACCCTCAAAGTCAGAGTAAACTAACCCCAACAATGTCATAAAGGAAATCACACACGGTGCACACAATGTCACCGTTACACACGTGAATAACCCCGGAGTTCATATTAAAGTAACCTCTAGAGTGCATAATAGATAAAGAGTAACATCACATATTCAACTAGATTACAAAGCTCATGATCACATAAAAGATCACATCATGGGAGAGAGAGATAAACCACATGGCTACCGTAGATCCCGCAGCCCCGGAGGAGAACTACTCACTCTTCATCATATGAGTCAGTAACGGCGATGGAGATGGTAGTACAGTCGATGGAGATGGCTCCAAGTGCAATTCCCCGTCCCGGCAGGGTGCCAGAATAGAGACTTATGTCCCCCGAATCTTGTCTTCGATGGCGGCGGCGCTCTGGACCCATGGAGGAAATATCAAACATTGTACGTGCGTTTTTAGGTCAGATGGTATTTATGGGCGAAAGGGCGATGTCGGTGGGTGCCCGAGGGGCCCACAGCACCTCCTGGCGTGGCCAGGAAGGTATTTATTTTCTTTTCTACTTTTGTTTTAAACAAAAAAACCAGCAAAGAATTAACTCCAGAAGGAAAAAAAACTTAACAGGGCCGAAACCTATTTTCTAGCCCAACCGGAGATACTGGGCCGGCCCACTTTCCCTTCCCCTTCCTCACATTCAACACGAGAGAAGCGACTCTCTTCTCCTCTGCCATGGTGCCCCCACTGCTCACCTGCTCCCGCACTCCCTTAAACCCGGCCCCTCCTCCCCTGGAACCCTAGCCTCCACTCATCTTCCCTCCTCAGTGTGACGCCGCCTCGCTCCCTTCTTTTTCCTCTGTTCTTCCTCCACACAGAGATCCACCGGAGCCACCTCGCCGTCGCGCTGCCGGCCCGGCGACATCGAAGGGTCTCCTTCAATTCCTGGAGCTGCGCCTCTTCTTCCTCGTCGTCATCGTCGCCTGGAGCCTGCTGGCACGCTCGGCGTCGCCGGAATTGCGGCTTTCTTTCCCAACGCCGGCGGAGCTTCGTCGCCGCAATTCGTCGCCACTGTTCTTCCCCGAGCCCGTACTACTACTCCGGCACCTTCTACTTTAGCTTCCATCCCGTTTCCCATCTCCTCCGTCTCAATTTCATCCTCTACGGGTCGCGAGCATGTGCTCCACCTTCCGTCCGCCATGGCTGCTCCATAGCGAGCTCGTGCTAGAGTTGCTCCTCTGTTTGTTCCCTTTTCTCGCCTTCCACACCGCAGCTCGCCAACAGAACGCCCGGATCCCCGTACTCGCTCACGCCCGCTAGGAGCCCACAATCGCTGCGGTATGCGTAGTTCCCGTTGTCGATCGTCCCGTGCCCCTGTCTCTGCAATCTCTGAACTTTGGTGTTCAGTAAAGGCATGCGGTCCGTTTCATCTAAATTCAGTTGCTATTACAAACAGCAACAGCGAGCTAGCCCAGTGGATGTGCTTCTGTTCCTATCCATACAGACCCGAGTTCGATTCCCCCATATTAAAACCCGAATTTGTTTTCCTTCTCTGTCTATTCTTTTCTTTTGTACTTTTTAGCAAAATGATAATCTTATATATTTCATATCTTTTGTTTTACAATTTCAAATAATACAAAGTTTATATGTATTTTGATCATAAAAATGCAATGAACATTAATGTTGCCTCTTTTAATTAAATTGTTTAGTGTCATTTGTTAGGTGCACCCAAATAAATAAATATGGAATGTGTGGGGTAATTAATACATTAATACCCTATTTCATTTAATTTGACTATATCATCTATGCCATGTCTTGTCATGTTAATGAACATTTAATTTGATGTGTAGATAAATAACTTGAACCTAAATATTAATTGTCGGGATTGCATTCCCGCTTAATTGGATTAAGTGCATCTCATATTGCATCTTGTCATGTCATGCATCATCTCATGATCATGCTGGATCTTTTGCCGTAGTTATAAGATGCATCATTTATGCTTTCCAGTGTTTGTTTCTTCTTTGCGGATAAGACGTTGAGATGTGTGAGCAACGACAAGATCTTCTTCCATCCGGGATTTCAGGCAAGCAAAGTTTGCTTGTTTACCTATACATTGTCTTTCATTCTTGTCGTTGATCTCTGCTACCCTAGTATCCAATTCTTTGTCGCGATCCCATCACATGTTTATCCTACAGCCCATACAGCTTTATCACCACAACCTATTACATGTTGCATGTTTATGTGTTGGCCTTGCGAGTCGTAGTGCATGCTTAGAGTTGGTTGTGCGAGTCATATGTTTGTCTTATATTTCATATGCTTAGTATGATAGATTATTCTACCTTAATAAAATGTTGTCATATGTTGGGTATTATAATTAAAAGATAAGACACCGGCGGAAGGCCTTGCGAGGTGCTTTGTTCTGCTAAGTGTCGACCTAGAAACTCAGTTCTTGTCCTCGGATCCAATTTTGATCGCACTAACCACTTGTGGGTGGCCCTATGGAGCCCCCCTCGACTTTGACTGGAACTTCAACTTGTCCAGGAGCCGCACCTAGTTCGGGCTTTCCATTTGTCTCATATGCATTGATACTAGTGTAGTATTTTACTTTGGCGGTGTGCCTTGTTACATGCATATAGGGTGTGGCATGTTGGTGCGGAGGGGTGTGTCCTGCAGGAAACCGCACCCTTTTGGCCGGAACCAGCAAATCTCACGTGGCTCCTTGTATTTGTTGCGGTGAAGGAAAGGGTTGGGTTGAGAGGCCCAGTGTTTTTGACTAGGTTGATCATACGAGTGTGGGTACAGTAGTGCACCTCTGCAGGGTATAATCTTATCGATGAGCCGTGTCCGCGGTTATGAGCGACTTGGTGATGATGCTGGCTAATAAGATCGTAGACAACTTACACCTAATCATTCTTAATTACATGACTAGTAACATAGAATTACTTTCACAATAAATGGTAACTAAAACTGTTCAATGTGTGAGTTCCCCGAATTGCTTCCTCATACTTGCTTGAGGGGGTTAATCCGAGAATGGGTTATGATTGGTGTTAGTTGTAGTTGGTTACTTATGCGCTCTCTTATCCCTCTCTAATTAGACAGAAGTTGTAGTGTGTCTCTATTAGGTTGTTAGTGATGCTGCCGCTAACTTCACCTACCCTATATTTTGGGAGATCTTGTAGAAAGTAGGCAGGTTGGTTATGCTTGCCAGGGAGTGCCCTGACCCTTCTTTGGGTTGTGCTTTATGTGCAGCCAACAGATTTGAAGTCTGACGACGTTAGATTGGGAATCCCTCCGGCTTGGCTGGGCTGGGATATGGCATCATCGCTTATCTTCAGGACCCTTAATCCAATTTGCATCTTATCTGTAGTCGGATACTATTTTGCTGCCGCTGTCATTTGAATATTTGTAATGCATCATTTGACTCGTTCGAGTCGTTGTTGTATATATCTTTTGTTGTTATTGTGGATGTATCGAAACTGTTGTAATGTTATCACAATTCCACCCACATAATACGCATGTTTCGACGTGCACATTATGTCTGGTGGGCGACCTAAAATCATTATTATGCGGATATCGGTGAGATCACTTAAATCTACATAGTACCGATTTTGGGGCGTCACAGTTTACTTGGCACTCTTTCCAACATGCCGAAAAGTCAAAGGATGGGCCAATAGCAAGATACCATCTAAAATGGCTTGGCATCTAGAAAGATCTGCAAGCACCCGACAGTGATGCGATGACGATGACAAGGATGATGATCAAACAGAAGCAACTCAAGGTCGCCGTAAAAGGGAAAAGAAGAAATCGGATGCGCCACAGAATTCTTTTGATGCCGCTTAGGGCCCGCCCACGCCTGCCTCTCACACCCGCACGCCGAAATTGCCAAGTCCCGCGCCCGTGGACGAACCACTCCCGCACGCCGCCAACCCGCCCCACTGCTCGCCGCCGGCCGCCCCTGCCCATCCCTGCACGCGCCCTACCCAACCTCGTCACCGGCGACCTCCCCGCGCCACGGACGTCCTCGACGCCGCAGCCCAGCGCCCGACTGCTCGACGCCGCGGCGTCCCGCCCGACTAGTCGAGGAGGATGCCGCGCCCCACTGCTTGCCGCCGCGGCGCACCATCCCTTCGTATTCGCCGCCGCGACCCCGCCCTCCTCCGTCCGCATCCTCCATGTGAGCATCCTGCCATGCCCCCACCCCCTCAAACCCTGCACGCAAGGTGTTTGGGGTGCCTGTCACTAGTATATGTGTAGCAGTGACGACCAATCAAACATGCATGTCACTAGTAATCATCGAAGGCCACCACATCTAACTTTCTAGTGACATGCATATTATCATGCACGGCACTAGTATGTATTTTGGTAGTAATTTTTTAATGCAATATCCTCTTATATTCCTTATAGCTAAAAGTTCCAATACGGCGTAAACATTTGCACCGATAGTACAATGACATAAGCACTTGTAAATTGCATGATACAAATTACAGTGTGGCATTAGAATCACAGATAGGACAATCCAAAACACACAACAAAATCCAAAAAAACTCCCACAATGGTGCCAGCCACATCGAATGTCCAGGTGTCCACTTCATAGTCCTCAGGATTATTAGCTAGCAAGTTAAACACAAATACAACATTACTAAATAACAACAATTAACCCTTGCCACATGATCAAGTCCTATAATCAGAACAAATAGACAGTGGCAATATCCAGAGGCAATAGAACTATAAGGTTGAGTCATCTATTTTATATGGATCAGCACAACTGGACATCAATTAGGTCGTCGGCTCAAAGATAGAAGTAGAAATAGCCATGACACAATGGACCTGGTAGCTCAGAAGTAGAGAAGCTCAAGGGATGAAGCGAAGCTCACCGAAGAGGATATGTAGATGACGACAACAGAGCACCACAGTTGCAACATGGCGAGTCGAAGTAGTCAACGCAAGAGGCCAGCCGAGCCAGCCACCGCACGCGGGCACTAGAGACCATGGCTATCACAGCAATATGAGTGCGGCCGAGGCTGTTGTTAGATCAAAATAGTACAAAAGAGAGAACAATGTTATTGATGATTGAAGGAGTAGTAATAGGCATCCAAGGTGACACATTGTAACCAAGAAAGTAACATTTATAAACTTTAGTTAAAAGACAACATGTTTATATTTCTGAATTAAATAGTAAATCTATGAAGTATGGATACATGATTCTCCTAGCTAAGAACAATTGAAGGGATGCAAACCAGAAACAACCACCATTATACCATGGAGACCATGCGATTCAAAGTCTCATTAAGTGATAAATTGACATTTCTTATTCTTAATCAACAATTAGACATACCAAAAAAAAAATAACAAGTGATCATTTCAAGCAGTCTCATGCATTCACATGTTAACAAAATAATAATAAAAACACATAGGAGCATAGCTATCACAGTCCATCAGAACTTTAATATTTGTACATGCGGACAACTTGCTTATTTCTTATTTTTGTTCATTTGTATAGGTTGATCTTACATAAGCTTACCCGAAAACATAATACATATGGTGATACATTCACTTTTTGACAAAAGAGAGTCATCTAATATGGAACTGAGGGAGTAAAACTTAGCACATTAAATTATTTAATATTCACTGTAGGTTCTAACCAGTGAGGTGATATGGATTTAATACAAAGAGATAGAAAATACCTAGTAACCAAAAACTGAGATCACTTGATCAAGCGATTATAGAAATGAGATTTCAGCAATAACATCATGCTATACCTTGCTCTCGACCATACATACAACTGTCAGTATTGTTTGTAGCACAAATCTATGGTACCTGTTGCTGATCAACTGTCAGTATTGTTTGTAGTAGTACGCACACTGTGCACAATTGTCCATGAACCTCTGTTGCGATTAATCTGGACTACACATGCATATGCCAATACTTGAGCCTACAAGAAGAAATCTGGATGGGAGGAAGGGGGGTCGTGAGGTCCAGGGAGGAACCGTACTGATGAGCGTCGTGTGAAGGCGTAGCATGAGAGCAGGTAAGCCTTCCCTTGGTGGTGCCGACGACACATCTGGAGGTTTTGGTCGGCGTCCTCCTCGTGGACGAGCGCCGGAGTCGTACCGCACCGTTGGGGGGGGGGGGTAGCCGAGCCAGGTAGGATGGTGGGCAGGGATAAGGAGAGGGGTGCGAGGCTGGGCTGGTTCGTCCTCGACGGCGGCCGGCAGGAGCAGCTAGGGTTCCGCGCACCGCACTCGATTGGAGGCGGAAGACGGCGGGGTCGGCGAGGGAGATGTAACGGGAGAGGCGGTGGAGGGGATGTGTTGGAAACCGGCATGAGTTGGGGGAGACCGGCGACGGCGGCGTAGTAGGGGCGGGGTCGATCCAGGGCAGAGGGAGAGGGGATTCATAGGGGTGGGCGTTCGGTTGATTGATTTGAGGTCGTAGCGGTCGTCGTGCGCCTGGAATATTGCCTGGTTTTGAGGGACTTCTCTGTTTTTCTTTTTTTTTTGAGATAAGCAACAACTTTATTCATTCAACTTCAACAGAGGCATATCGTGCATTACAACCATGGCAATATTTGTCGGTTCAGCATCCTCCCATAGAAGCCTCATTTCGCTTAGAGGATTTTCAAACCTGGGCAAGTTCAGGGGCTACTCTATTAGCTTACCACCTAAAATAATGAACGTTGCATCTAGAGAACCACAACTGAAGTTAGATCTTCAAATCGTTGCAGCTATCCACCGTGAGATATCACGAGACAGGTTATTCAGTGAAATTAGTTGCGGACCGACTCCACTGTTGGACCTAAACGCATGGAAAATTGATGGTCCACTCTAATTATATATATATATATATGTATCGATCGAATTCAGTCTTTTCATGTTACCTTAATTTCATGCTTGAATTGATCAAACAAAATTAAATCTTTAAAATTTAATAGAAAAAATGGAGAATAAACATTACTCGGTGTTGAGTCTGGAAGACCATTACTCATATTTGTAATACTAGTGACAGGCATAGTTGTAGTGTTTGTCACTGGTGTAATTCCGTAATACCAGTGACAGGCACATAATTATGTGTGTCATTGGTAATTGATATAAATGGCCACCCGATAGTTATCAGTGACGGGCATTGTCTTGCCTGTCACTGATGAGTATTATTAGTGACGGGCTTTGTTATGCCCGTCACTAATAGGCCACCTTTTATGCAGTAGTGTCCCCTGTGACTTTTGTGGAGGTGATTGTGCACTGATTTTTGTGGAGGTGTTTGTGCACAGTTTTTTGTGCAAATGCAAAATGTGGAGGTGCTTGTGCTTGTGCAAGATGTGGCGCACTGATTTTGTGCTTGTGCAAAAAATGCACTGTTTTGGTGCTTGTGCACTGTATGCAGGTGCCCGTGAGGCTCTTGAGATTGCCAGAACGTTGATTAACTTCCGTTCCGGCAAATTCGGGTACTCTATATGTCTTTTTTTATCAACGGTTATGCAAAAATTTCTCGTAAATTTGAGCATGACTTTGCTAAAAAAGGACATATGGGGTAATGCATGTCGAACCGGGGTATCTTAGGAATGAATTAAGTCTATTTTTACTTATATTTGTTGTACTAATTAATGTAGTGCAAAAATGGACCTCGGCAGTTCTAAGAATATGAGCGTGGAAGAAGAGGATCGAGAGGGCAATCCGACCTTCTGGAAATTGTCACAGGAGTTGGAGGATGCCGCGCAAGAAAGTATTGATGGTGTCGGCGAGGAGCATACCACCACCACCACCGATGGAGATGCTAGTGACGGCCATGTTGACGCTGATACCACCACCGATGGCGGCGAGGACCACAAGGAGGATGGTACGAATCCGCCCGCCTAGAAGAAAAAGAAGCCAAGGAGGGATCGGACACCGCAAGCATTTGGCAACGTCACAGACTCCTTCACTGAGGTCTCGCCTAGTGGCCTCCCATTGCAGCCCGAGAGACTTCCCAAAGGATACGCCATGCAACTAGGGTGCATCCTCCGGGAAACCGTGTCGATCAACACGAGGGACCTCAGGCACACGCGGAATGAGGCTTTGGTCAACATCCTCCTCCAGAAGATTAACAAACGATACACGTTCCCGCATCCGCTCAACAAAAAGGAAGAGATGTTAGCCATCACGAAGATGAGCACCGCCTTGAGCAGCTGGAAATTCAGGGTGAGGAGGAATATTGAGAAGTCAGACCCTGGATTCAGATGTCAGAAAGAAGACGTACTTGTTGGGCCACACAACTAGGAGCATCCTAGGGTTACCAATCCCAGGAAAAAGCAGGCCTGGCTCGGAATGGATCATCGGCCGACAGCTCCTAGCGATCCCAACGTCACGTACGTCTCGCGATTGCGCACGAAAGAAATCCAAAATCCTACCAACTCGTATACTTCAAACATACATACACTATATACGAATCGGTTTGGAAACAGAATGGAAATCACAGGATAAACCTAAGACACAAAGAAAGGAAATAAATATCCAAAGCTCCCACTGAGCAAATATAGCGAATATCACCAAGCAGAGGACACATGTCCCAACATTACATTATTCAGCGGAAACATGCCGATCTGAGTACAAACGAGAAGGCCCCTCCACGGGGTCCACCAGGAAGAAGACCAGGGGAACTCTAACTACTCGTCGTAGATCTTGTCGTCGAACTCCACGTAGTAGCCACCCACCTGGTCGTACGGAGAATCCTGAACTGCAGAGAAAACCACAGCCCGCGAACGGGTCAATACACCAGAGCGTATCGAACAAGCTAGAGCTAACAAGTTACAAAACTGAAAGACTCTCAAAGTATGGGGTTAGGTGGACTTAGCGGAAGCAACACTAGCAACCTAATAGAGACACGCTATAACTTCCTTCTAAATTAGAGAGGGATGAGAGAGTGCATAAGAAAACAACTACAACTAACACCAATCATAACCCATTCTCGGATTAACCCCCTCAACCAAGTATGAGGAAGTAATTCGGGAAACTCACACATTGAACAGTTTTAATTACCATTTATTGTGAAAGTAATGATATATTACTAGTTAAATTAATTAACAATGATTAGGTGTAAGTTGTTTATGATCTTATTAGCCAGGATCATCACCAAGTCATCCATAACCGTGGACACGGTTCATCGATAAGATTAAACCCTGCAGGGGTGCATTTCTGTACCCGTACTCGTTCGATCAACCCCAAAAAGCAAAGCCAGAAGGTAGGCCATCTCAACACGGCAAATCTCTTCTCTACAACCCATCTAGGGAACCGCATGATTGTGTGCACGGCTGATCAGGTCAAGTGCCCGCGGGATCAACCTTCATAGCACTCTAAGAACATGCCACCCTATATGCATGCATCAAATGGAAAACTCAAACTACTTGTGGCGCCCTGGATAAGAAGCGGATTAGATCGAAGCCGCGGGGGGCTCCATAGGGCCTCCCACAAGCGGTTAGTGCGCTCAAAATTGGATCCGAGGACAAGAACTGAGTTCCTATGTCGACACTTAGCAGAACAAAGCACCTCGCAAGGTCTTCCGCCAGTGCCATAATTCCCAACAGAAGATAATATTTTATTAAAGTAAACATTCTATCATGCTAAGTATATGTGACCTAGAACAGACACACTCGCAGAACCAACCTTAAGAATGCACTACGACTCGCAAGGCTAACAGATAAACATACAACAGGTTATGGGATGTGGGGATAAAGCTGTATATGGATGCAGGATAACATGTGATGGGATCGCAATTCGAGAATCGTAAACTAGGCTAGCATAGATCAAAAGGCAAGGATGAAAACCAAACAGCCTGTAACATGTTAGTAGAAGCTTGCCTGGCAGCTCGTTGCCTGGCACGAAAGCTGGAACCTCAGTATCGTAGGTACCGTAAGCAGGCACGTCGTCGTCTACCAAGATAAGAGCAAACCACAGACAAAGTAGGAAACATAATCAATACAAGGAAATGCGCAAACAATTGATGTTGCAATATGGTATGATATGATTAGGTCACATTAAAGCGGGGATAAAATCCCGGCAAAATATTATGTTGCAAGTTATTTGTGTAACCAACAAATTAAATGTTGCTTAACACATATAGCATGGAATGGGTGATCTAATCAATTTAAATGGAATAGGCAATAGTTAAATATTTGCCCAACATATTAAATATTTATTGTTTAGGTGCAAATATTAAATTACACTATGCATTTAAAATAAATGATGCAAAATGGCATAAGAATTGCATATTAATGTTCATTTCATTTTTCTGATAATAAAACATATAAAGATTATTTTATTTGGAGTTATATATTTAAAGTTATTAACATTTTAAGTGTAGGGGTGCTTCTGTAAATCTTTAGGGACTTATCCGTGATGGTAAGAGTTTCTGTATGGGCTAAAGCATTAAACCCGAGAGTGCAAGGGGCTGTGTAAATTTCCCACCGCTTCTCTTACTTACGGGTGGGACCCAGCTGTCAGTGGGAGAAAAGAAATAAAAACTGGCTTTTTATTCCAACGAGCCAGGGATCGAACTCGCGCGCGCGTTGAGGAGGATTGGTTCGGCGCTGAGGACCAAATAGACGGATTTGTGTTGTCGATAGATACGGACCCGAGTTCTTTTTACAGTGAGCAAACACGCCTGTTAACTGATGAAACTGCATTTTCTGAAGAACAACAGAGAGCAGTGCGCAGCGGCGGAGCAGAAACGGACGCCGGTGACCTATTGGGGCGGCGCCTCTCGCGTGCGTGGGTGTCATGTGTGCGGGAGCGTGTGGTGGACCCATTTTGTGCCCAAGTTGAGGAGGGAAGGCACGGAGCGCTCGTGTCCGTCCTTGAGTTCCTGCGGGTGTGTGCGGCCGTGCAGAGCAACTCCGGCGTCTTCGATTTACGGTGGCAGAGGGGGCTAACCGGAGGGAAAATGATGGGGGAGGTACATCTCACCTAGAGGGGGCTGGTGGCGCGGCGAGGAGGCGCGGGGAGCCGGGAACGAGGATATGATCTCGGAGGAGGCGAGGCCGAGCTCGGGTCAGCGTCGGGGAAGGAGGTCGAGCGGTGGCTCCCGGGTTCTTGCTCCTGGGCGTCAAGGACGGAGGACGTCGTGGCGCAGTTGGTGGCGTGATGGCGAGGCAGGGGAAGGCCCGTAGGAACGGCGCGGCGACGAGGTAGCTTCGGTGGTCTCGGTGGTGGATGGACAGAGGGGAAAGAGGGGGGCGACAACGCGAGGAGGGAAGATAGGAGAAAGCTAGGGTTCATGGGCGCTGCGGCTGCTTAAGGAGAGAGGGAGGGAAGGTGGAGGCGCGGTGGGGGCAGATTGCCAGTGTCGCCATGGGTGCCTCCACGTTGTAAAGGTTCGTGCCCGTACGGAGGAGGGAGAAGAGAGAGGAGGGCCGGAGTTGGGCCACTTGGCCCACTTCGGCCAAAGTAGGTTTTTTTTCTTCTCTGTTATTGTTTTTCTTTTTCTTTTTATTTATTTTCTGTTTTCTATTTTTAAAACAAAATAGAAAAGGAAACAAGATAAATTTTTTTGACAAACTTTTATAGTTTCAAATATACAATTTAATTTTCTGGGTTGAAAGTTTGCAAAAAGATTTGAACATCACATTTGAATTATTTGAATTGCATTTGAATTTAAAAGTGTGATTTAAATTTAAATGCAACAATTTTATTAAATAAGGAGAGAAAAATGAAATGATGCCATGCCGCTTTTTCTTTATTGCACACAAAGACAACATTCTAGGAGGCATTACATTTGGGATGTTACAACACTCCCCCCCTCAAAGGAATCACGCCCCGAGATTCTTCATGGAGCAACAAAGAGGTTGGGATACTCGGCATGGAGGTGGTCTTCACGTTCCCATGTAGCTTCCTTGTCAGAGTGATGAGACCATTGAACCTTGTAGAACTTGACACTATTGTTACGGGTGCAACGTTCAGCTTCATCAAGAATGCGAATAGGTTGTTCCACATAAGAGATATCTTCTCGAAGTTCAATTGATCCATGATCAACTTCACGTCCTGGATCTTGGAAGCACTTCTTGAGTTGTGACACGTGGAAGACATCGTGCACTTTGGAGAGGTTTGGAGGAAGTACCATACGGTAAGCCAATTCACCACACCTTGAAAGAACGTTGAAAGGCCCAACATAACGCGGAGCGAGCTTGCCTTTGATGCCAAAGTGTTGCGTGCCTCTCAGAGGAGTGACACGAAGGTAAGCTTGATCACCAGGTGCATAGATCATGTCCCTGTGCTTGCTATCATAATAGCTTTTCTGACGAGACTGGGCAATCTTCAGATTGTCACGAATGATGCGAACCTTTTCTTTAGCCTCCCATATGCACCCATAGAGAGCTTCGAAGGGAGCCATGCCTAGACTTGCTTGCAAGATGTTGTTGTAGGAGAACTCAGCATACGGAAGGCAATCCTCCCATTTCATTCCAAAGGAGATAACACAAGCTCTGAGCATATCCTCTAGAATTTGATTCACCCTTTCAACCTGTCCACTTGTCTGCGGATGGTAAGCGGTGTTGAACAGAAGTTTGGTACCCAAGGCTTTCTGAAAGCTGTCCCAAGATCGAGAAGTGAAGATACTTCCACGATCTGACCTTATTGCAAGAGGAACACCATGTAAAGGAACCAGGGTTGTCATATAGAGTTCTGCCAACTGACTAGCTGAGACTGTCTCTTTGACTGGGAAGAAGTGAGCCACTTTTGAGAGACGATCAATGACAACAAAGATTGCATCGTTGCCCTTCTTGGACTTTGGAAACCCAATACGAAGTCCATCTCGATCTTGTCTCATTTCCACTGAGGAATTTCCAGTGGTTGAAGAAGTCCAGGTGGTCTCTGATGTACTGCCTTGACACGACAGCAAACATCACACTGAGACACATAGCGAGCGATTTCACGCTTCATCCTGGTCCACCAATAGATTTGCTTGAGATCCAGGTACATCTTTGTGCTGCCAGGGTGGATAGAAAGCGGAGTATCATGAGCCTCCTTGAGAATGAGCTCTCTTAAGCTGTCAAGCTTGGGCACTACAATGCGTACTTCAAAGAGCAAGGTACCCTTGTCATCGAGAGAGAAACTCTTGTACTTATCCTTACCGATGTTGACTTTGATATTCTTGACACCAGAAACACGCAACTGTGCGGCACGGATTTTAGCCTCAAGTGTAGGAGTGGCAATAAAGTTTGCAAGATAACCAGAAGGAACCACTTGAAGATTGAGCTTCTTGAATTCTTCGTGAAGAGGAGGTTGGATGTCCTCAACCATGAGGTTGTTGTAATAGGACTTGCGACTTAGAGCATCAGCCATCACATTAGCTTTTCCTGGAGTGTAAGAGATGGTGAGATCGAAATCTGAGAGTTTTTCAAGCCACCTTGTTTGCCTGAGGTTCAAATCTGGTTGAATGAAGAGATATTTGAGTCTCTTGTGGTCGGTGAAGATCTCACAGCTGTGTCCCAACAAACAAGGTCTCCACACCTTGAGGGCATACAGGATTGCTGCAAGTTCAAGGTCATGTGTAGGATAGTTGAGCTCATGAGGCTGCAACTGACGAGATGCATAAGCCACAACTTTGCATTCTTGCATGAGGAATGCGCCTAGTCCTTGAAGGGATGCATCATAGAAGATTTGGAAAGGTTTGGAAGTGTCTGGGCCAACTAGAATAGGTGTAGAAGTGAGTTTAGCTTTCAAGAGATTGAAACTCTCATCACACTCTGGAGTCCAAAGGAACTTTGTATCCTTCCTAGTAAGATCGGTGAGAGGCTTAGAGATTTTGGAGAAGTTCTCAACAAATCCACGGCAATAGCTAGCCATGCCAAGGAAGCTCTTGACTTGTTTCACCGTTGTAGGAGGCAACTATTCAACAATGGCCTTCACTTTTTCTAGATCAACAGAAATGCCTTCAGAAGAGATGACATGACCAAGGTAGAATACTTAAGGAAGCCAAAATTCACATTTGGAGAACTTGGCGTGGAGACGATGTTCTCGGAGTTTCAACAAGATAAGACATAGATGTTCTCAGTATTCTTACTAGGTTTTGGAATAGATAAGAATGTCATCGAGATAGACTACCACGAACTTGTCGAGGTATTCCATGAAAACGAAGTTCATGAGATGTGAGAAAGTCGCCGGAGCATTTGTGAGACCGAAGTACATGACAGTGTACTCATAGAGACCATAACGAGTGGTGAAAGATGTTTTTGGAATGTCTTCTTTGCGGATCTTGATCTAGTGATAACCTGACCTCAAGTCCAACTTGCAGAAAACCATAGCACCAGCAAGTTGATCGAAAATATCGTTGATGCGAGGAAGGGGATACTTGTTCTTGATGGTTTTCTTGTTCAGAGGACGGTGTGGGTTGAGCTGGAGAAACTCTACGATTGTCACACGGCAGCTGCCCTGGTCTTTGTTTTGCTGAATGTGACTCAAAACTTGCGTCATCTGAGACAACACTTGCCTCATTTCGGATGGCATTTGAGTATCTTCTTCGCCACTCTCCATCCCGAGGAGGACACAACGTTAACACCATAATCGGATAAACAAAATCCAATGTAAGTGCTTAAAGGATTACTTCAGATTTCTAGAAAAGATAACACGGAACAAGACATGGCCATCCATCATGGTACGCCATTTTTTTCACTTCCAGAAAGGTTTAAAGAGAGGTAAGAACGAAGACTCGCACTAGAACGAGGAAACACCAATTAAGCTTGACATAACACCACCAAAGATGAGAAACAACTGATTGATTCAAGAACGAAACTGAACGAAGCCGAAGAGGTTGATAACTGCTGAAACAAAAAGCACCCCCTTGGACACACCTGCAACTATGGTACTACTGAAACCCAGAACACGAGATGTCCTAATTTGAAATTTTAGGTGAGAAGGGAAAAACATTGTAACACTTCCTTACCAGATGAACAGGGAGGGTGGGTGAGGAAAGGAATAAAAGAACATAATTCCTACTCTCACGTTTAAGATTTTTTCCTGATAATTACAAAATATTTTTTTCTAGACTCAAACAACGACCCGTAGAAGGGGAACCTGAGGGCGTTTAGGCTCTGATACCAACTGTCAGACACTGGATTCAGACGTCACAAAGAAGACGTACCGGTTGGGCCACACAACTAGGAGCATACTGGGGTTACCAATCCCAGGAAAAAGCAGGCCTGGCTCGGAATGGATCATCGGTCGACAGCTCCTAGCGATCCCAACGTCACGTACGTCTTGCGATTGGGCATGAAAGAAATACAAAATCCTTCCAACTCGTATACTTCAAACATACATACACTATATACTAATCGGTTTGGAAACATAATGGAAATCAGAGGATAAACCTAAGACACAAAGAAAGGAAATAAATATCCAAATCTCTCAATGAGCAAATATAGCGAATATCACAAAGCAGAGGACACATGTCCCAACATTACATCTTTCAGCGGAAACATGCCGGTCTGAGTATAGAAAAGAAGCAAATAGGCGCAATGCCGAAACGAAAAGAGAAGGCCCATCCACGCGGTCTAGCAGGAAGAAGCCCAGGGGAACTCGAACTACTTGTCGTAGATCTCGTCATGGAACTCCACGTAGTAGCCACACACCTGGTCATACGGAGAATCCTCAACTGCAGAGAAAACCACAGCCCGCGAACGGGTCAATACACCAGAGCGTATCGAACAAGCTAGAGCTAACAAGTTACAAAACTGAAAGACTCCCAAAGTATGGTGTTATGTGGACTTAGCGGCAGCATCACTAGCAACTTAATAGAGACACGCTATAACTACCGTCTAAATTAGAGAGGGATGAAATAGCGCATAAGTAAAGAACTACACACTAGAGCAGAACTAGCTAAGCGTCCCGGGTCCAGAGGGTTTTTTGTCCCGGGCACGCGCCCGGGACACCGTGTTCGGGACAAATAGCCTCCCATATTTGTCCTGGGCACGCCACGGCCCGGGACCAATAGGGGGTCACGTGGCCAATTGAGCCAGCCTCTGGCTGGCTCTCATTTGTCCCGGTTCGTAATACAAACCGGGACACTATATATGATTTTTTTTTGTTTTCTTTTTTGTTTCCTGTTATGTTTTTTGTTTACTGTTTTCTATTTTACTGATTCTTTTGCATTTCTGTTTTTGATATTTATGTTTCATTTCAAACAAGATCGAGTTGCATATTATACGCTACTATATAATATATATCATGAATACACGATTTTTTCCTCAGGATGGTCACGAATACTAGTAATACACGAGTTCGCCGAAACAAATATTTACAACCGTAAGATCATATCTAAATATTTACAACAAGAGATCATTACATGACAGAAGAGGCATTAGACCCTATTTTTTTCTCGGGATGGTCTTTTTTGGCTGGATCATACTGCATTCTACGTGTGGCTTTATGACATAGTCAAGCAAAAAGCCCGCAATTTCCTCTGCAATTGGTAGTAGGCGGTCTTTTGCATCAAGCCTGTTCTGGATCGTCTCAAACTAAAAAGGAGAGATCAACACCAATATATCAATCATCATGAAAATAATTCAATTTTAAAAGTGAATAAGTTTGAATATATTGTTAACGTACGCCATTCCAGTCTGCCCCCTCATTGAAGTGTATTCGGATGAACTCGCAGACATAAAATCCACACAAATTGGTGCCCTGTTGCTGCTTCACACACTTTATGAGATAATAAGATAAGAAACCAATCAAATAATAATCAAAAATATTGAAAAAATGCTATTGTGAGACTAAAATTAAAGATATGCATATGTGGAACCTAGCTAGTACGGCTTACCTCTCGCCATTTAAAAGTGAGCTTCCGGGCTATACCGACATCCTTGTGGAAAGAGGTGAACTTGTCCCAAACCCTGAAGTTTACGGTATAGAAAATTTGTAAAGAAGTTTACTAATTAAGATATATTATTAGAAAAGACGAGGTCGATTGTGATAATTAACGAAATTACCTCTGGAGCATCTGTTTCGTGCCGTCAAACTTTTCTTCAGGTTTCGATAATGGGTCCAAGACATCAACGATTGCCTTTTCAACATCAATCTCATATAATACCCAGTGAAATCTACCATATGTTTATATTTGTTAATAACTAAATCATCAATTACATATACTTAACATCGAGTATGTATAAGAAAGTAAACAACTCACTCGAAGTTGAACGGGAAAATTATGGTGTTTTTGTAATGTTGCGCCATCAAGTAAGTTAGCAAAAGATCCTCCGAATTCTCTGGGTAATGTAATAAACCATGATGATGAACTCGATTAGGTTCAATGAATCTAATCTTGTGATTGAGTCCCAACTTTCGAGATTGTATAATTTCTAGCCTGCATAATAGAGAACAAAAGGAATATAGTGATGAGGATAATTACAGGCAATGAAAAATAAGTTGAGCTAGAGAATTAATGACATATATACATAATTTAATTACTTACATGCAAAAGGTACTGATAATAGATTTGTCGAGCACGTCAAAATTGAATAACTGCCATAATTCGCAATACTCAATTTGAATCTCTTCATCATAGATGGGCCATAATAGATGGGCCATAAAAATCCTTTGGAATTTTCCCATAGAGTCAGCCTCCGTCTTGACTTTTTGTGATACGCATGTACCATGCATTTAGTTGGTGCCATCTAGCTGGTAGAGTTCGCACCATAGAAGGCTCGACAAGAACTTCTCCTCTAACATATTTCCGCACCACCTCATGTATGGTGACACTCTCGCCAGATTGTAATGCCTTAAGCTCTGCTAGAGATAGACCCATATCTCTAGCTTGCTGGGAAAGTACATCATCGACCGGGTTCCGGTTGTAAGGCGCCAATATGAGTGGGGGGGGGGGAGGGTGATTGTCCGCCTGCATTCCGAGCTGTGGACCATCTCTCTTGTGGGTGGCAGCAAGTTTTTGTTCTTCACGCACTCTCCTAGCTGTACGCACCAGAACACGTGTGTAGTCATCGTCCATATTTAGTTAATATTGCGACGGATGCATAAGAAATTCTAGGGCCCACCGTATCGCATCCGTAGAATATACTGGAAATGGCAAAGACATCTTTTTTGCCTTCTTTCCCTGGGCAGCCTGGATCTCGTTGACCCATATATCGACATCTTTGTGGGAGTTCACAAAGCGAGACTTCCCCGTTTCGCTTTTTTGTGTACTAGTAGACGTAGCGGTGGACTTCCGCTTCTTTTGCGGAGGCGACGGAGTCCGTTGACGTGGCGGCGGAGTACGCTCACGCGACGGCGGAGATGGACTAGCGCCGTGGTTGTCGTTGTCGGGGGTGTCTGGACTAGCGCCTTGGTTGTCGTTGTTGTAGTTCTGTGGACTGGCATGTGGACTGGGAGGGCGATTTTGCTGCATGTGTGGGAACACAATGTATTCCTTGTCCATAAGCATGTACTCTTGCAGGAAAATCTCAACTCAACCTCGTCTTCACCCGTAGGGAAGTCCAGCTTAATTCCCTCATATGTCTTCATAACCTCATCAACCCCGACAACAGCATAGCCATCTGGAATAGGGCGGCAATGGTAAGTTACATTTGTTATAGGCGGTAGGGCATAGCTGTTTGCCACCTTCACGGTTATGTTCAAGCATGACACATGTAGGTCGCAAAGTTCCTGCCGCACGATATTATCCTCGGGGTGACGGGGAACTGTCATATCATTGTGGCGATCGAGCTCCGTCGAAGCCATGCTGCTTCTCCGCATTGATTTTGGATCAGGAGAAGGATCTTTGGGTGTCTCATATTCGCAGGGCATCCGTCGAGTCTGCTTCCCTGCCTTCAGCTCTGCTATCTCCTTCTCATGCTCTTCTAGTTTATTTTCCATCCTCTGGACCCGGTCGGTATGCTCTTTCTTCTTTCTCGCTCGGCTTCTGTAAGTGCCAACATCTTTGGGAAACTCAAGTATCCACGGTACGGAGCCGACGGTTCCTCGTGTTCGTCCACTGTGTTAAGGATTCCCAAGGGCTCGCGATAGCTCGTCCTTCTCTCTATTAGGGTGGAACTTGCCTTCTGTGACCTCCTTCCATACCTCTCTGAGTGCTTCAATAGGGTCAGCTCCGTGCTCCTTGGAAAAAAGGCAGTCACCTGTTACAGGGTCTACCTTTCCACCATGCCCATAGAACCAAGCCTTAAGCCGGTATGGTCAGTCAAATGTCTCGATCTCTATACCTTTAGCCAATAACTCATCCTCCATTTTCGTCCACTTAGGCATGGCCGTCAGGTAGCCACCTGACCCCATGTTATGGTGATATATCTTTTTCTCTGCATTTTTCTTATTTCTCGCTGAGATTTTCTTAGCGGCTTCCGATTGCTTGTATGCCTTAAATGCGGGCAACTCATCTTTTATCTTTTCATAGACTCCGACAGATTCTGGAGTCTTACCTTCAGTTATGAACCTGTTTAGCCTTTTTTTCCAGCTGTGGAACAGTTCACCCATCTCCATATAAGTCCATGCCTTGCTTGGTTCTCTATAACCGGATTTTCTACATCCTCCTCTTCCGGTAAAGTGAAATTCTGCATGAGCTCGTCCCAAAGGAGTTGTCTGTCTTCATCCGAGACATAAATAACCCCATCTTTTGGAACCTTGGGCTTATACCATTCTTGAACCTTGATGGAAAGTCTGTCCCGAACGATGAATCTGCACTGAGCTACAAATTTCCTGGCGTGGTTAGCGGGAGCAATTGGTTTGCCTTTTTCATTGATTACGTCGAAGTGGTACTTTTTGTTTCCCTTGCAGCTTTTTGGTCCCGGTTCATGGCACACCTCGCTTCACGGATGCTTTTTTGCTAGGTCCCGGTTCGTGGCCCGCCGACGCCTAAACACAAGAAAAAGTGATAGTTAATATATGTATAAACACAAATCTATTCAACAGAGACAAACACCTGAGGCATATATCTACCTCGGCGGACGACTTTCCAACAGTAGAGTTGGTGAACTATCGGTGAGTTGAAGTGTCGGTGACGTCTATTCCGTCCGATCCATAACCGGACTCGTTCAGTAATTGTCCGGTGTAATCATCTAAGTGTTCCTATTCTTGTTCAAGGATTGTACCGGGGTCCAATCCATCACTTTCGCGGATGATGCCGAACATGTCCTCTTCTTGTTCAAGGTTTCTATCCGTGTCCATAGTTTCTGCGAGGGATTTCAATTGTACAAACACATTTCAATTTCAACCCGGAGCAAAGTTATTTGAATTTACAAATACATTAATGCATTTCAATTGTACAAACACATTTCAATCGTCTCGAGTATTTCAATTTTATTTACATATCTCATGTAGTATCTTGAACTTTTCTAGGGCTCCGAGAGGGCGGCGGCGGCTCCGAGAGGGCGGCAGTGGCTCCGAGAGGGCGGCTCCGAGTATCTGCAGTGTAACATTGAAATTTTGACAAATTCAAACATTACATAATACAAACATTTGAAAAATTTAACTAACACAAATTCAAAAAACTTAGCTAACTAAACATACAAATAAACAACTAACAAAAATATTTTTTATGTTTATTCAAATAACATTTAAATAGGACTATGTAAATAACATTATTCAAACTAATTCAACCAAACATATTTATGACACGACAACATGTAAATAATTATTTCACAACATGCATTACAAACATTTTATTTTTAAAATAGAGAAATTATATACACAAACTTAACATCAATGACACAACAACATGTATTTTTTTTAACGTTTTCATATAAAGTTTGTATCAATTACACAAACTATACAACATGTATTTTCTTTTTTTGATCATGTATGACACAACAACATGTATTTTATTTTTAACACAATTATACTTCTAACAATTCTAACACAAATATACTTCTAATAAACAATTAACAATTTGTAAACAAACTTATGCAATAATGACACAAAAAAATATTTGTAAGCAAACTTAACACAATTAACTGTTAAACTGATTTGACAGTTTAACAGAGGCACTGCCTCTGTTTCGAAGGCCGACGTCACGATGACGTCAGCAATCGAGACAGTGCAAATGTTGGGCAGTAATGCGTGGGCGCGGGCTCGTTCGATGCGCGGGGACGCAGCCGGCCAGATGGTGGTGGCGCCGCTTCGAATAGGTCACCGGAGATGCGCCGTAACGATGAATCCCCGGCGGCCGGAAAAACTACCTAGCGTTTCTTCTACGAGGCGGACGGAATTGGATCTGCGGCACGGCGAGGGCGCAGTGGCGGCGGAGTGCGGCACGGTGAGAGAGAGAGAGAGGGAGAGAGAGAGAGGGCGGAGAAGAAGACTCACTGCGGCACGGTGCGTGGGACTCGACAATGGCGCGGCGGAGCTCCGCTCTCCGCGAGGAAGAAGACGCGGAAGAAGCCCTACGCAGCGCGTCGGGGACGGAGACGAGGAAGGAGAGGAGGAGGATGCCAGAGGGAAAGGAGAGGCAGAGCGCGTCGGGGACGGAGATGAGGACGTCGGCGACGAGCTGCGGCGACCGAAATTTTTGGCAGCTTAACGGCAGGAATGGGGAATTGCTCCGGATTGTGACTCGACCCGGAGCGCTAAGTGTTCCTTATATAGCAACACCCCATTTGTCTCGGGTGGTGGCTCAGCGTGGAACAAATAGGGGTCATCTGTCCCGGGCTCAGCGCGGGACAAATAGGGGTCATCTGTCCCGGGCCGTGGCTGCACCCGGGATAGATAGCACCCTATTTGTCCCGGGCTGAGCCACCACCCGGGATAGATGGGGTTTTCTTCATTTTATTTTTCTGTTTTTATTTTCTTTTTCTGTTTTCTGTTTTAAATAACTTTTGCAAACTTTGGAATTTGAAAAATGTTTGAATTTGACTAACTAATACAACGCCATTTTCTGTTTTCTATCATAATTGTTTTAATTAGTTTAAAACTAGTTCGAATATGAATTTGAATAACTTTTGCAAAGGAATTTGAAAAAACTTTCAATATGAAAAGTGTTTGAATTTGACAAACTAATACAACCCCATTTTCTGTTTTCTATCATAATTGTTTTAATTAGTTTAAAACTACTCTGAATATGAATTTGAATAACTTTTGCAAACTTTTGAATTTGAAAAAATCTTTCAATATGGAAAGTGTTTGAATTTGACTAACTAATACAAACCCATTTTTTGTTTTCTATCATAATTGTTTTAATTAGTTTAAAACTAGTTTGAATATGAATTTGAATAACTTTTGCAAACGTTGGAATTTGAAAAAACTTTCAATATGAAAAGTGTTTGAATTCGACAAACTAATACAACCCCATTTTATGTTTTCTATCATAATTGTTTAATTACTTTAAAACTAGTTTGAATATTAATTTGAATAACTTTTGCACTTGTTAGCCGTTCGATCAGGTGTGTGTTTCTTTTGATGGCTTCTGACCTGTTCGATCAACACTTTCACTTCCAAACCGGGACTAAAGAAGCACACGAATCGTGTGTTTCTTTCAAGCACTTGTTAGCCGTTCAATCAAGTGTGTGATTCTTTTGATTGCTTCAGATCTGTTCGATCAACACTTTCACTTCTCAACCGGGACTAAAGAAGCACACGGATCTTGGTTTTCTTTCAAACACTTGTTAGCTGTTGGATCAGGGGTGTGCTTCTTTCGAGCACTTGTGAGCTGCTGTGGATCAACACCATCAATACCACTGGTTGAGCCACGTGACCCTATATATAGCCCCCTCTTGGACGAGGAGAGCACTCAGTGTATCCTCCTAGTGCCCGGGTGGTGGTATACAAAGCATTCAGATTCCCTGCATACGTCCGACCGTGCATTTGTCATCCGAGGCACTCAAGAGCCACGGTCAGGCTGTATGTAGGGGAAACTGTGTGTTTTGTTCTATCAAAATAATAGTTCAATTCATCTACTGAAGAATACAAATCACTCGGATTCCCTGCATACGCCTCACGGTGCATTTGATATGCAGGCACTCAGGAGCCACCGTGGGGCTGTATGCAGTTGAAATCGTGTGTTTTGTTCTATCAACGCCGACAAATCCATTTGATTTGCAGGTAAAAATGGAGCATCTTCTTCATATAAAAAATTTAATATAATAATTATTACACATCGCACCAACATCTCCATCACACAACGCCGCCAGTTCAACTGGGTCGGAACAATGGAGCATCTTCTTCAATCAACTTGATGATTGGGTCAATGTTCACTACGAATGGCGGAATTTCATCAAAATTATTATAATCATCTCAGATGTTTGTTTTGTCCTCCACTCCTACGGTGTTTCTTTTTCCTGAAAGAACTATGTGACGCATCGGCTTCTCCACTCCCACGATGTTTATTTTTTTGGGTCTGCTAGACATGTCCTTCACATAGAAAACCTGAGCCACATCATTGGCTAGCATGAATGGTTCATCTTCGTACACAAGATTGTTTAGATCCACTGTTTTCATTCCGTACATCTTGTCTACCTCAACCCCGCCTTTCCGATTGAACCATTTGAACCGAAACAAAGGGATCTTAAAAGAAGGTCCATAGTCAAGTTCCCATATCTCCTCTATGCAACTTTAATATGTGTTGTTCTGCCCATTGGTGTTTGTTGCATCAATGCAAACACCACTGTTTTGGTTCGTGATCTTTTTATCTTGGACACTCGTGTAAAATGTATTCCCATTAATTTCGTACCCTTGGAAAGTACATATAGTTGTAGATGGTGCCCTGACCAACAATTGTAACTGTTCATCAACCTTGCCTTTATTTTGGAGATGTGCTCGCAACCAACCACCGAAAGTCATCATGTGTGTACTTACAATCCAGTTGTCAGACTTCCCCGCGTGTAGGGAGCGTACAAGATTCTTGTGTTCATCGATATACGGGGCCACCAAGGTAGAACTTTGTAGAACTGTATAGTGTGCTTCAGTGAAAAAATGTCCATCCATATTTTTTTTTGTTTTCTTTCTTAGTGTGCCTTTTCCACTAAGTCTACCCTCATGTCGTGATTGTGGAACACCAATCGGCTTAAGGTCATGAATATAGTCAACACAGAACTCAATGACCTCCTCGTTACCGTAGCCATTGGAGATGCTTCCTTCTGGCCTAGCACAGTTATGAACATATTTCTTTAAGACTGCCATGAACCTCTCAAATGGGAACATATTGTGCAGAAATACAGGACCGAGAACTTGAATCTCTTCGACTAGGTGAACCAGGAGATGCGTCATAACATTGGAAAAGGATGGAGGGAACACCAACTCAAAACTGACAAGATACTGGACCACATCATTTTGCAACCCTGGTAGAATCGCCAGATCGATTACCTTCTGAGATATTGCATTGAGGAATGCACAAAGCTTCACAATGGGTACTCGAACATTTTCCAGTAGTAGCCCCCTCAGTGCAATCGGAACCAATTGCGTCATAATCACGTGGCAATCATGAGACTTTAGGTTTTGAAATTTTTGGAGTCTCACATTTACTATCCTCTTTATATTTGACGGGAAGCCAGCCGTGACCTTGATAATGCTCAGGCATTCAAAGAATATTACTTCCTCTTGTTTGGTAAGAGCGTAGCTGGCAGGACCTTCGTAGTGTTCGGGACTTAGGCCGTCTCGTTCTTTCACACGTTTCTGGTCCTCCCGTGCTTCCTCTGTATCTTTTTTCTTCCCATACATGCCCAAGTAGCCTAGCAGGTTCACGCAAATATTCTTCGTCACGTTCATAACGTCGATAGCAGATCAAACTTCTAGGACCTTCCAATATGGTAGCTCCCAAAATATAGATTTTTTCTTCCACATGGGTGCGTGCCCGTTAGCGTCTTTCGGAACCTGTTGTCCTCCAGGACCCTATACAAAGATTACTTTTAGATCCTTGACCATATCAAATATTTCTTCACCAGTACGGTTGACAGGCCTCCTACCGTGATCAGCCTCACCTTTAAAATGCATGCCTTTCTTTCTTATGGTATGCCTGATCGGAAGAAATCAATGATTCCCCAGATACACACACTTCTTACATTTATCCAAATATAAACATTCAGTCTCACCCAAACAGTGTGTGCATGCATTGTACCCCTTGGTCGACTGCCCTGAGAGGTTAGCAAGAGTAGGCCAATCGTTAATTGTTACAAAAAGCAAAGCTCGTAGGTCAAATATCTCCTGTTTGTGCTCATCCCACACCCGTACACCTTCTTCCCGCCACAACTATAGAAGTTCTTCAACTAATGGCCTGAGGTACACATCAAGGTTGTCGCCAGGTTGCTTCAGGACTTGGATGAGCAATGGCATCATAATGAAGTTTCGCTTCATGCACAACCAAGCAGGAAGGTTATAACTACATAGAGTCACAGGCCAGGTGTTATGGCTGCTGCTCTGCTCCCCAAACGGATTAAAGCCGTCTGTACTAAGACCAAACCTTAAGTTCCTTGCGTCATCTGCAAATTCCGGGAACTCTCTCTCAATTTTTCTCCACTGCGACCCATCAGCGGGGTGACTGCACATCGCGTCTTTCTTACGGTCCTCTTTGTGCCATCGCAACAACTTGGGATGCTCTTTGTTCGCGAACAGGCATTTCAACCGTGGTATTATAGGAGCATACCACATCACCTTGGCAGGAACCCTCTTCCGGGGACACTCACCCTCAACTTCACCAGGGTCATCTCGTCTGATCTTATATCGCAATGCAGTGCATACCGGACATGCATCCAAATTCTCGTACTCACCGTGGTAGAGGATGCAGTCATTAGGGCAGGCATGTATCTTCTGCATGTCTAATCCTAGAGGGCACACAACCTTCTTTGCTTCGTACGTGCTGCCGGGCAACTCATTGACCTTTCGAAGCATCTTCCTAATTATCTGCAACAACTTTCCAATTCCCTTGTCAGTCACACCACACTCTGCCTTACACTATAGTAATTCCAGTGTGGTACCTAGGTTTTTCTGACTCTTTGCAAGTTGGATACAACAATTTCTTGTGATCCTCTACATCTGGTCGAACTTTAACCTCTCCTTTTCAGTTCCGCACTCTCTCTTTGCATCAGCAATGGCCTGACCAAGATCGTCAGCGGGCTCATCCGGTGCCTCTTCATCTTCAGCTTCCCCGTTGCATACTCTCCGTACTCCGGGAACATAGGATACTTCTCATCATCTTCCTCTTCATTGTCTTCCATCATAACCCTTTTTTCTCCATGCTTCGTCCAACAATTATAGCCGGGCATGAAACCGTGCCGAATAAGATGGCTTTCAAGGGTTCTCGCGTTTGGGTGATCTGTCTTATTCTGACAGTTGACACATGGACAAGACATGAAACCATTGGTATTGTGGGCCTTGGCTTTCTCGAGAAATTTCCTCAACCCGTCATGTACTCGGCAGTGCGTCGGTCACCATACATCCATTGTCGGTCCATCTACATTATATAATTAACTATATCAATAACTATTACAGAACATCGAGAAATAACAACTGAACATGCACGGTATCAATTAATGACAAATGAAATGAGAAAAAAATTAAACTCGATCGAAAAGAAGGATAAACTTCTTTAACTGTACATAAAATCATTTCGTGAACTCTCTCGGGCATTTCATCGCCTTCCATTAGAAAAAGGCCTTCAATGGTTTTGGGAGGGGGGCTGTTGATCAGTATATATAGGGAACCACCTTTTTGTCCCGGTTCCAGTCACAAACCGGGACAACAAGGCGGGCCATTTGTCCCGGTTTGTGACTGAAACCGGGATAAATGGGTTTTTTTCATTTTCATTTTATGGTTTTATTTTCTTTTTCTGTTTTCTGTTTTAAATAACTTTTGCAAACTTTGCATTTTGAAAAAACTTTGAATATGAAAAGTGTTTGAATTTGACTAACTAATACAAAACCATTTTTTGTTTTCTATCATAATTGTTTTAATTAGTTTAAAACTAGTTTGAATATGGCTGCCCATTTGTCCCGGTTTGTGACTGAAACCGGGATAGATGGGGTTTTTTCATTTCTTTTTCTGCTTTTATTTTCTTTTTCTGTTTTAATAACTTCTGCAAACTTTGGAATTTGAAAAAAAAATTGAATATGAAAAGTGTTTGAATTTTACTAACCAATACAAAACCATTTGACTAACTAGATATATTTCGGTCAATACATGAGAACACGCACGTGCACACCGAATTTTTGCGTGACCGAATACATAGACAGTGTACTCATCAATGACATTAAGATGATCGTCCTCAGCATTATAGCCGCGTAGACTATCCCACTTCCATGCAATCTCAAAGCCAAGGCGAGCGTCTAAAGCAGCATATACGAATTGATCGTAGCTCAAGGGAACTTTGCACCATCCAAAAATTAGGTGTTCTTCTCAAGATTTTTCCCAATGATAGCATTAGAGAGAGCATAGAGACTCAGAGTAAAATTGCCGGTAGGGTTTCGGCGATCCCTCAGCAGGTCGACCGTGGACCGAATAATAATTCCATAATAGGCTAGCCTCTTCATGTCATTATGGATAGCCACGTCATAGAAATTGATTGTCTCATCAGCTAAGAAATCCACGAGGACCTGTGGCACCCGATCAGCTTCGAAAATTTGGAAGACAAGAGTCTCGGTTGCCACCGAGAGTTGAAGGATGGCGGCGCGCTGCGGAGTATCCTTCCGTCGAGGGTCGGTGAACTCGCAATCGAGACCAACGGATTTGATCGGAGCGGCGTCGAGGAAAATGTTCTTCACGTCGCGGATCCACTTCTCCACGCGCCATGCACGAAGGGTGACCCACACCTTGAACCGCATGCCTTCCTTCTTGTAGTCGTAAAACTCATCGGACCGAGGCGGAAGCGTGAGTGGCTCCATAGGGCTTGAGAAAAGAGAGGAGAGATGGTCGGAGAGATGGTGCGTGTGGAGGAGCTAGCCAGAGAGATGGGGTGTGGAGGGCCGTACTATACCATTTTATAGCGCCGGAGAGGGCAGAGGAATCGCCGGCCGGAGCACCGGAGGGCAGAGGAATCGCCGGCGTCGTCTTCCGTGCGCGTCGAAAAAATGCGCGGCGATGGCTCGGATTCTGTGCGTAATTGGGCCATTTGGCCCACTTCGGCCAGAGTAGGATTTTTTCATTTCTTTTTCTGCTTTTATTTTCTTTTTCTGTTTTAATAACTTTTGCAAACTTTGGAATTTGAAAAAAAATTGAATATGAAAAGTGTTTGAATTTTACAAACTAATACAAAACCATTTGACTAACTAGATATATTTCGGTCAATACATGAGAACACGCACGCGCACACCGAATTTTTGTGTGACCGAATACATAGACAGTGTACTCATCAATGACATTAAGATGATCGTCCTCAACATTATAGCCGCGTAGACTATCCCACGTCCATGCAATCTCAAAGCCAAGGCGAGCGTCTAAAGAAGCATATACGAATTGATCGTAGCTCAACGGAACTTTGCACCATCCAAAAATTAGGTGTTCTTCTCAAGATTTTTCCCAATGATAGCATTAGAGAGAGCATAGAGACTCGGAGTAAAATTGCCGGTAGGGTTTCGGCGATCCCTCAGCAGTTCGACCGTGGACCGAATAATAATTCCATAATAGGCTAGCCTCTTCATGTCATTATGGATAGCCACGTCATAGAAATTGATTGTCTCATCAGCTAAGAAATCCACGAGGACCTGTGGCACCCGATCAGCTTCGAAAATTTGGAAGACAAGAGTCTCGGTTGCCACCGAGAGTTGAAGGATGGCGGCGCGCTGCGGAGTATCCTTCCGTCGAGGGTCGGTGAACTCGCAATCGAGACCAACGGATTTGATTGGAGCGGCGTCGAGGAAAATGTTCTTCACGTCGCGGATCCACTTCTCCACGCGCCATGCACGAAGGGTGACCCACACCTTGAACCGCATGCCTTCCTTCTTGTAGTCGTAAAACTCATCGGACCGAGGCGGAAGCGCGAGTGGCTCCATAGGGCTGGAGAAAAGAGAGGAGAGATGGTCGGAGAGATGGTGTGTGTGGAGGAGCTAGCCAGAGAGATGGGGTGTGGAGGCTCGTACTGTACCATTTTATAGCGCCGGAGAGGGCAGAGGAATCGCCGGCCGGAGCACCGGAGGGCAGAGGAATCGCCCGCGCCGTCTTCCGTGCGCGTGGAAAAAATGCGCGGCGATGGCTCGGCTTCTGTGCGTAATTGGGCCACTTGGCCCACTTCGGCCAGAGTAGGATTTTTTCATTTCTTTTTCTGCTTTTATTTTCTTTTTCTGTTTTAATAACTTTTGCAAACTTTGGAATTTGAAAAAAAAAATGAATATGAAAAGTGTTTGAATTTTACTTACTAATACAAAACCATTTGACTAACTAGATATATTTCGGTCAATATATGAGAACACACACGCGCACAACGAATTTTTGCGTGACCGAATACATAGACAGTGTACTCATCAATGACATTAAGATGATCGTCCTCAGCATTATAGCCGCGTAGACTATCTCACTTCCATGCAATCTCAAAGCCAAGGCGAGCGTCTAAAGCAGCATATACGACTTGATCGTAGCTCAACGGAACTTTGCACCATCATAAAATTAGGTCTTCTTCTCATGATTTTTCCCAATGATAGCATTATAGAGAGCATAGAGACTCGGAGTAAAATTGCCGTTAGGGTTTCGGCGATCCCTCAGCAGGTCGACCGCGGACCGAATAATAATTCCATAATAGGCTAGCCTCTTCATGTCATTATGGATAGCCACGTCATAGAAATTGATTGTCTCATCAGCTAAGAAATCCACGAGGTCCTGTGGCACCCGATCAGCTTCGAAAATTTGGAAGACAAGAGTCTCGGTTGCCACCGAGAGTTGAAGGATGGCGGCGCGCTGCGGAGTATCCTTCCGTCGAGGGTCGGTGAACTCGCAATCGAGACCAACGGATTTGATCGGAGCGGCGTCGAGGAAAATGTTCGTCACGTCGCGGATCCACTTCTCCACGCGCCATGCACGAAAGGTGACCCACACCTTGAACCGCATGCCTTCCTTCTTGTAGTCGTAAAACTCATCGGACCGAGGCTGAAGCGCGAGTGGCTCCATAGGGCTGGAGAAAAGAGAGGAGAGATGGTCGGAGAGATGGTGTGTGTGGAGGAGCTAGCAAGAGAGATGGGGTGTGGAGGGCCGTACTGTACCATTTTATAGCGCCGGAGAGGGCAGAGGAATCGCCGGCCGGAGCACCAGAGGGCAGAGGAATCGCCGGCGTCGTCTTCCGTGTGCGTCGAAAAAATGCGCGGCGATGGCTCGGATTCTGTGCGTAATTGGGCCATTTGGCCCACTTCGGCCAGAGTAGGATTTTTTCATTTCTTTTTCTGCTTTTATTTTCTTTTTTTGTTTTAATAACTTTTGCAAACTTTGGAATTTGAAAAAAAATTGAATATGAAAAGTGTTTGAATTTTACAAACTAATACAAAACCATTTGACTAACTAGATATATTTCGGTCAATACATAAGAACACGCACGCGCACACCGAATTTTTGCGTGACCGAATACATAGACAGTGTACTCATCAATGACATTAAGATGATCGTCCTCAGCATTATAGCCGCGTAGACTATCCCACTTCCATGCAATCTCAAAGCCAAGGCGAGCGTCTAAAGCAGCATATACGAATTGATCGTAGCTCAACGGAACTTTGCACCATCCAAAAATTAGGTGTTCTTCTCAAGATTTTTCCCAATGATAGCATTAGAGAGAGCATAGAGACTCGGAGTAAAATTTCCGGTAGGGTTTCGGCGATCCCTCAGCAGGTCGACCGCGGACCGAATAATAATTCCATAATAGGCTAGCCTCTTCATGTCATTATGGATAGCCACGTCATAGAAATTGATTGTCTCATCAGCTAAGAAATCCACGAGGACCTGTGGCACCCGATCAGCTTCGAAAATTTGGAAGACAAGAGTCTCGGTTGCCACCGAGAGTTGAAGGATGGCGGCGCGCTGCGGAGTATCCTTCCATCGAGGGTCGGTGAACTCGCAATCGAGACCAACGGATTTGATCGGAGCGGCGTCGAGGAAAATGTTCTTCACGTCGCGGATCCACTTTTCCTCGCGCCATGCACGAAGGGTGACCCACACCTTGAACCGCATGCCTTCCTTCTTGTAGTCGTAAAACTCATCGGACCGAGGCGGAAGCGCGAGTGGCTCCATAGGGCTGGAGAAAAGAGAGGAGAGATGGTCAGAGAGATGGTGTGTGTGGAGGAGCTAGCCAGAGAGATGGGGTGTGGAGGGCCGTACTGTACCATTTTATAGCGCCGGAGAGGGCAGAGGAATCGCCGGCCGGAGCACCGGAGGGCAGAGGAATCGCCGGCGTCGTCTTCCGTGCGCGTCGAAAAAATGCGCGGCGATGGCTCGGCTTCTGTGCGTAATTGGGCCATTTGACCCACTTCGGCCAGAGTAGGATTTTTTCATTTCTTTTTCTGCTATTATTTTCTTTTTCTGTTTTAATAACTTTTGCAAACTTTGGAATTTGAAAAAAAATTGAATATGAAAAGTGTTTGAATTTTACTAACTAATACAAAACCATTTGACTAACTAGATATATTTCGGTCAATACATGAGAACACGCACGCGCACACCGAATTTTTGCGTGACCGAATACATAGACAGTGTACTCATCAATGACATTAAGATGATCGTCCTCAGCATTATAGCCGCGTAGACTATCCCACTTCCATGCAATCTCAAAGCCAAGGCGAGCGTCTAAAGCAGCATATACGAATTGATCGGAGCTCAACGGAACTTTGCACCATCCAAAAATTAGGTGTTCTTCTCAAGATTTTTCCCAATGATAGCATTAGAGAGAGCATAGAGACTCGGAGTAAAATTTCCGGTAGGGTTTCGGCGATCCCTCAGCAGGTCGACCGCGGACCGAATAATAATTCCATAATAGGCTAGCCTCTTCATGTCATTATGGATAGCCACGTCATAGAAATTGATTGTCTCATCAGCTAAGAAATCCACGAGGACATGTGGCACCCGATCAGCTTCGAAAATTTGGAAGACAAGAGTCTCGGTTGCCACCGAGAGTTGAAGGATGGCGGCGCGCTGCGGAGTATCCTTCCATCGAGGGTCGGTGAACTCGCAATCGAGACCAACGGATTTGATCGGAGCGGCGTCGAGGAAAATGTTCTTCACGTCGGGGATCCACTTCTCCACGCGCCATGCACGAAGGGTGACCCACACCTTGAACCGCATGCCTTCCTTCTTGTAGTCGTAAAACTCATCGGACCGAGGGGGAAGCGCGAGTGGCTCCATAGGGCTGGAGAAAAGAGAGGAGAGATGGTCGGAGAGATGGTGTGTGTGGAGGAGCTAGCCAGAGAGATAGGGTGTGGAGGGCCGTACTGTACCATTTTATATCGCCGGAGAGGGCAGAGGAATCGCCGGCCGGAGCACCGGAGGGCAGAGGAATCGCCGGCGCCGTCTTCCGTGCGCGTCGAAAAAATGCGCGGCGATGGCTCGGATTCTGTGCGTAATTGGGCCACTTGGCCCACTTCGGCCAGAGTAGGATTTTTTCATTTCTTTTCTGCTTTTATTTTCTTTTTCTGTTTTAATAACTTTTGCAAACTTTGGAATTTGAAAAAAAAAATGAATATGAAAAGTGTTTGAATTTTACTAACTAATCCAAAACCATTTGACTAACAAGATATATTTTGGTCAATATATGAGAACACACACGCGCACACCGAATTTTTGCGTGACCGAATACATAGACAGTGTACTCATCAATGACATTAAGATGATCGTCCTCAGCATTATAGCCGCGTAGACTATCCCACTTCCATGCAATCTCAAAGCCAAGGCGAGCGTCTAAAGCAGCATATACGACTTGATCGTAGCTCAACGGAACTTTGCACCATCATAAAATTAGGTCTTCTTCTCAAGATTTTTCCCAATGATAGCATTAAAGAGAGCATAGAGACTCGGAGTAAAATTGCCGGTAGGGTTTCGGCGATCCCTCAGCAGGTCGACCGCGGACCGAATAATAATTCCATAATAGGCTAGCCTCTTCATGTCATTATGGATAGCCACGTCATAGAAATTGATTGTCTCATCAGCTAAGAAATCCACGAGGACCTGTGGCACCCGATCAGCTTCGAAAATTTGGAAGACAAGAGTCTCGGTTGCCACCGAGAGTTGAAGGATGGCGGCGCGCTGCGGAGTATCCTTCCGTCGAGGGTCGGTGAACTCGCAATCGAGACCAACGGATTTGATCGGAGCGGCGTCGAGGAAAATGTTCTTCACGTCGCGGATCCACTTCTCCACGCGCCATGCACGAAGGGTGACCCACACCTTGAAACGCATGCCTTCCTTCTTGTAGTCGTAAAACTCATCGGACCGAGGCGGAAGCGCGAGTGGATCCGAGGGCTGGAGAAAAGAGAGGAGAGATGGTCGGAGAGATGGTGTGTGTGGAGGAGCTAGCTAGAGAGATGGGGTGTGGAGGGGCGTACTGTACCATTTTATAGCGCCGGAGAGGGCAGAGGAATCGCCGGCCGGAGCACCGGAGGGCAGAGGAATCACCGGCGCCGTCTTCGGTGCGCGTCGAAAAAATGCGCGGCGATGGCTCGGATTCTGTGCATAATTGGGCCACTTCGCCCACTTCGGCCAGAGTAGGATTTTTTCATTTCTTTTTCTGCATTTGTTTTCTTTTTTTGTTTTAATAACTTTTGCAAACTTTGGAATTTGAAAAAAAATTGAATATGAAAAGTGTTTGAATTTTACTAACTAATACAAAACCATTTTACTAACTAGATATATTTCGGTCAATACATGAGAACACGCACGCGCACACCGAATTTTTGCGTGACCGAATACATAGACAATGTACTCATCAATGACATTAAGATGATCGTCCTCAGCATTATAGCCGCGTAGACTATCCCACTTCCATGCAATCTCAAAGCCAAGGCGAGCGTCTAAAGCAGCATATACGACTTGATCGTAGCTCAACGGAACTTTGCACCATCAAAAAATTAGGTCTTCTTCTCAAGATTTTTCCCAATGATAGCATTAGAGAGAGCATAGAGACTCGGAGTAAAATTACCGGTAGGGTTTCGGCGATCCCTCAGCAGGTTGACCGCGGACCGAATAATAATTCCATAATAGGCTAGCCTCTTCATGTCATTATGGATATCCACGTCATAGAAATTGATTGTCTCATGAACTAAGAAATCCACGAGGACCTGTGGCACCCGATCAGCTTCAAAAATTTGGAAGACAAGAGTCTCGGTCGCCACCGAGAGTTGAACGATGGCGGCGCGCTGCGGAGTATCCTTCCGTCGAGGGTCGGTGAACTCGTAATCTAGACCAACGGATTTTATCGGAGCGGCGTCGAGGAAAATGTTCTTCACGTTGCGGATCCACTTCTCCACGCGCCATGCACGAAGGGTGACCCACACCTTGAACCGCATGCCTTCGTTCTTGTAGTCGTAAAACTCATCGGACCGAGGCGGAAGCGCGAGTGGCTCCATAGGGCTGGAGAAAAGAGAGGAGAGATGGTCGGAGAGATGGTGTGTGTGGAGGAGCTAGCCAGAGAGATGGGGTGTGGAGGGCCGTACTGTACCATTTTATAGCGCCGGAGAGGGTAGAGGAATCGCCGGCCGGAGCACCGGAGGGCAGAGGAATCACCGGCGCCGTCTTCCGTGCGCGTCGAAAAAATGCGCGGCGACGGCTCGACTTCTGTGCGTAATTGAAATCATGACTGTTGTCCCGGTTCCTGTAACGAACTGGGACAAATGGGTGACGCCTGGAGCTCACGGCGGGTGCTACCTTATTTGTCCCGGTTCTTGGCTGGAACCGGGACAAATAGGTGACGCCTGGAGCGCTCGACGGATTTTAGGCGCCATATGTCCCGGTTTGTAGTACGACTGGGACAAATAGGGTATTTCTGTTTGGTCATTTAGCCTGTTTTCTACTAGTGCTCCATTACAGAGAATTGATGTGCAGTTTGTTGTACAAACACAACATGTCGAAGCTCCAGCGAGGTATCTTTCTCCCTCTCCATTGACGACCTGCATGCTAATTTTCCTAAATTTACGTAAGAACTGAGTAAATTTAGGTAAGAACTGAGTAAATTTCTCTAAATATGTTCTTTTGATTGCATTGAGTATTTTCTTACGTATTTTGTGCTTCTAATGAAAATTTGGATGTCAATTATTCTATAATGACCACTAATTGTAAGAGATAATTTTCATCATATCGAACGATTTGAGAGTGTTATTTTGAATAAATTCATTGACTAACCTGGTTGTTATATTCACTGATCAAATTATTTCTCGTCTACTTAACAAGTGTTCTTGATACTTCAGGACCTTGTTTAAATGAAGAAAAATGTGAATCTGATGAAGCTATCTCCTCTATACGAGTACATGGGCAAGTGGGCCGATGCAAAAGTACAACATGAGCTTTAAAAAAGGCATGTCTTGCGGTTGTCGTATCTGAATGCCAAAGGAATGTTCGCTGAAATTAACGACTTAATTTGTGGTGAGCTATTGTCAAGTGTTAGAGCTTATCTTTCGCTAGACTTCTTTTACGCGGACTAATTAAGTCATAGCTTCATTTTTTTGTGAATCACACGGTGATACACATCCATTGATAAAAACATGGAGCATATTAGTATTGATTTGGGAAGAAATCAAACCTAATTTTATTTGACATGGTCTCAAGTACAATGACATCAATGATCAGCTGTAAAGGTGTGAGCTATGGATCCTGATACTTGATCACTGTATCCAATATTTGCCAAACTACTTGTGCATTGTCGCATGGTACTACTCAGTCTGATATTTTCTCTGAAGAAGTGTGGCTGTTGCCGCGCTGTTACTCCATTATAAGCTGGTTAGGTTCTAAAAAGTGCACCATTTTAAAATGATGGTTTGCAGATCCTTTGACCGAAGTTGATGTAGAACTTTAGATTCTTGACATGGAAACTATACCGATCTAATAAATAATGTATTAGATGTATTAGTAACGCTACTGCTTACGCTAGTGTGCAATAGCCATCGCAAAGCTTTCAATATACGTACATGGGTTCCTTCCTCATTAATCTGGCACTCCGGGTGAAAAGAGGACGAAGAGGAACCTTGGCGCCTCCATGGATTGAATAAAACCCACATGAGTTGTCATGGTAGTGACCCAACCTATGTGATCGGAGATCCCGTGAATTAGGACCTGGAAAAACAAGCTAGTGCTTAACCGAAGAGAGTAAAACCTTTACTAACCCACTCCGTTGGAGATGCAATACTCTCGGTAACTGTATGGCGGGTTGACGTATGTCTTAATGTGTTCCAAAGCTTTACATAAGCAAGACGCTATCCTACAGAACGATCTTTGGAGGAACACACCTATATGAACCTGACTGCTGGTCACAGTCTATGATATTAGGGTGATCTCTAGTAAGTTTATGAATAGGTCTGGAGTGACTAATATGCTCCACCCGAGGGGTCATCCTTCGGCAGTCTAGTACTGGTAAGACAGTTAGTGAAGCTACTTTACGCCAAACTGACAATTCAAGGTCTAGTCCATTGTCAGTTGTGAAGGAGTGTAACTAATTGCTCTAGGTGGAGTTCAACCTTAACAGGGCTCTACTAAAAATACGGGTAAGACAGTTAGTGAAGCTACTTTACGCCAAACTGACAATTCAAGGTCTAGTCCATTGTCAGTTGTGAAGGAGTGTAACTAATTGCTCTAGGTGGAGTTCAACCTTAACAGGGCTCTACTAAAAATACGGGTATATCAAAACAGTGTTTGGAACGGATGACAACTTCATGGGTCTTTGGGATCTGGTGGGGGATTGCTGAAATATTGGGCCTTTAACCCATTATCAATTCCTGAAAAATCCCTAAGGCCCATGTTGTCATGGCATGTGGTGGGAGTTTAGTCACATACTGCTAGTTGGATGAGATGTGCATCAACTTATATAGTGAGGCATTCTACTACTAGTATGAGTTGGTATGAGGTATGCGGAGAATGGCTGTGTACCACACGCGCGCTCCTCCTCCTCCGCCGCCCGCCTCGCCACGCCTCGCCTCGTCACGACACGTCACGACGCGCCGCGCCGCGGGAATCTCACCGAGCCGATGTATTGTTTTTGTCACGCAGGAATAAAATGTCAACGGTCACGAAACGCTCTACGGTAATGGAGATTGATTGCTAGCTGAAACATCGTGTCTTAAGTGCTCTTAAGTACGTGTGTTTTCAGTCTTAACGATCATTCATTACGTGCGTTTCGGCTGGACCCTTTGCCTCCCGCGTCTGTGCATAAAAGGAGAGGTCGCTCCTCTCTGGAAAATTGACCTGACAACAGAATCATCCGCCCACAGCCGCCACCATCGTTCCTCCTCGCTGTTGCTGCCTTAGTTGATCCCATCCCGTCCGCCACGTACACGGTAGTCGGGAGAGCAGGCCTCTGAAATCCCGCCTCTCCGTTTCCTGTACGTGAGAGGGGCGATTAGGTTTTTGGGGAGCGTCTCATACGCGACTGCTCGCCAATCTTCATCCACTACGTCGGCTACTTCCTCTACTTCAACTACGTCCTCGTCGCCTTCATCATCACCATGAGCACTGACGCCGAGATCAAGAAGGCTGCCGCTGACAAGAGGGCTGCCGACAATGATGTTTCTTCCGCTTCGACCAATTGGCCAACTGCCGGGTATGATATGTTCATACCTCTCCTAATTATTTTCGTGTTTGTAGTACTAGTCACATGTGTAGATGTTTCTACTATCTGTCTAGTGCGTAGTCTTATCATCAAGTTTCAGTATGTCATTAGCACTGTTTATGACATGTTCATGATTTATTATTGGATTAGTTTAATAGAACAATTGCCTATATACTCAACAATCCAAAAACCTAATTTGTGTAGGTAATTTTTGGTCAATGGTTTTGCTACTGCACTGAAACCAGTCCCGTTTACGGGGACATATTTTAAGCGTTGGCAAACCAAAACCATCTTATGGCTCACTGCGATGAACGTGTTCTGGGTCGCCGGTGTCACTCCCACTGAAACGATCACTCCTGAATAGGATAAGGCGTTTAGGGATGCCACCTTCGTCTTTGTTGGAGCCATTCTAAGCGTGATCGGAGATAAGTTGGTCGACGCATATTTACATGTGCGGGTTGCCAAGGACTTGTGGGAGGCGCTCGAATCTAAATTCAGCGCAACTGATGCTGGAAGCGAGATGTACACTATAGAGCAGTTCCATGATAACAAGATGGTTGATAACCATTCTGTTTTGGAACAAGCTCATGAGATACAGTGCATCGCTAAGGCGCTTGAGCTTCTGAAGTGTGTGCTATCGGGCAAGTTTGTCGCGGGATGCATAATCGCTAAGCTGCCTAACTCCTGGAGGAACTTTGCTACTACTCTGAAACATCAGAGGCGTGAATTCTCTGTTGAGGATGTCATTGGCCATCTGAGTGTTGAGGAGAATTCAAGGGCAAAGGACTCGCATGGAAAAGGCGAAGGTGCTTCTGTTGCTAATATGGTACAGAAGAACTTCAACTCCCACAAGCACAAGGGAAAAACTGTCGTCCAACAGAATACCGACTTCAAGAAGAAGGGTAACAAACCTTTCAAGAAGGATAAGAAGAAAGGTGCATGCTACACCTGTGGTTCAGAGGAACATTGGGCTCCTAACTGTCCGAAGAAGTTCAAGAAACCAGGACAAGACCCCAAGTCTGTCAACATGATCGTGAGCAACAATGAGAACGGTGCATCCGGGTACGGTAATTTATTTACTGTATTTTCAGTTTTTCAGTCTAATGAATGGTGGATTGATAATGGTGCAAATACTCATGTGTGTGCTGACATTTCATTGTTTTCTTCTTATCAGGTCACAGGGAACGGATCCGTATTGATGGGGAATGGCGCGACTGCTTCTGTTCTTGGTGTTGGCACGGTCGATCTGAAGTTTACTTCGGGAAGGATCGTGCAGCTTAAGAACCTTCAGCATGTCCCCGCCATCAAGAAGAATCTCGTTAGTGGCTCCCTTCTATGTAGAGAAGGGTTTAAGTTGGTATTCGAGTCTAATAAAGTAGTTGTTATGAAATATGGACTATTTGTTGGAAAAGGTTATGAATGCGGAGGCATGTTCCGCTTTTCTCTTGCTGATTTCTGTAATAAAGTCATGAACAATATTCATTCGAATGTTATTGAAACAGAAGTTTGGCATTCACGTCTTTGTCACATTGGTTTCAGTTGTATGACGCTGGTAGCAAAACTAAGTTTAATCCCATCTTTCACTTTAGCCAAAGGTTCTAAATGTCTTTCGTGTGTTCAAGCAAAGCAACCTCGCAAGCCTCATAAAGCTGCGGAGGAAAGACACTTGGCACCGTTAGAACTTATACATTCTGATCTTTGTGAGATGAATGGTGTTTTAACTAAAGGTGGAAAGAGATACTTCATGACACTAATAGATGATTCCACTTGATTTTTCTATGTATATTTGTTAAATACTAAAGATGAGGCTCTACACTACTTTAAAATCTATAAGGCAGAAGTTGAGAACCAACTTGAAAAGAAAATTAAACACATCCGGTCTGATCGTGGTGGAGAGTACTTCTCTAATGAGTTCGACTCTTTCTGTATGGAACATGGAATTATTCATGAGAGGACGCCTCCCTATTCTCCCCAGTCAAATGGGGTTGCCGAACGGAAAAACCATACTCTAACTGATTTGGTTAACGCCATGTTAGATACATCGGGATTATCCAAGGCATGGTGGGGGGAGGCGCTATTGACGTCATGTCATGTCCTGAATAAGGTTCCAACAAAAGATAATGAACTCACTCCCTATGAACAATGGGAGAAGAGAAGGACAACACTCTCATACTTACGTACTTGGGGCTGTTTGGCGAAAGTCAATGTGCCGATCCCCAAAAAGCGTAAGCTTTGACCTAAGACCGTGGACTGTGTTAATTTGGGCTACGCTAAGAATAGCGTTGGCTATAGATTCTTGGTAGTGAAATCTAATGTACCTGACGTGAAGGTCGGTATGATTATGGAGTCTAAAGATGCTACATTCTTTGAGGATGTTTTTCCTATGAAAGATATGCAAAGCACTTCTATACAGGAATCTGAGAAAACTCCTGAGCCTGCCATTCCTATGGAATATTATGAACAAACCCATGATGAAAATCCTGAGAAGGATGATGAGGAAACCCTTGGCAGGGGCAAGCGACAGAGGACTGCAAAGTCCTTTGGCGACGATTTTCTCGTGTACCTTGTGGATGACACTCCCACTTCTATTTCAGAGGCTTATGCATCTTCGGATGCTGATTACTGGAAAGAAGCAGTCGATAGCGAGATGGATTCCATCATGGCTAACGGGACATGGAAAATTACTGAACGTCCTTACGGTTGTAAACCGTTGGGATGTAAGTGGGTGTTCCAAAAGAAGCTTAGGCCCGATGGTACGATTGAAAAGTACAAGGCTAGACTTGTGGCCAAGGGCTATACCCAGAAAGAAGAGGAAGATTTCTTCGATACTTACTCACCTGTTGCCAGACTGACCACCATACGAGTTTTACTCTCGTTGGCGGCCTCGCATGATCTTCTCGTCCATCAAATGGATGTTAAGACGGCTTTCCTAAATAGAGAGCTAGACAAGGAAATCTATATGCAACAGCCAGATGGCTTTGTATTAGATGGTCAGGAAGGAAAGGTATGTAAGTTACTGAAATCTTTATATGGCCTGAAACAACCGCCTAAGCAATGACATGAGACATTCAATACAACTTTAACCTCTGCTGGTTTTGTTGTTAATGAGGCTGACAAATGCGTATACTATCGCCATGGTGGGGGCGAAGGAGTTATACTGTGCTTGTATGTTGATGACATACTGATTTATGGGACCAACTTCAAAGTCATTGAGGAGGTCAAGTCTTTTCTATCTCAAAACTGTGAGATGAAGGACCTTGGTGTGGTTGATGTTATTCTCAATATCAAGCTAATGAGAGATAATGAGGGTGGGATAACACTTTTGCAATCCCATTACGTTGAGAAGATTTTGAGTAGATTTGGGTATTCAGACTGCAAAACTTCTCCAACGCCTTATGATCCTAGTGTGCAAATTCGAAAGTTTAATGGCACAGCTAAGGATCAACTGAGGTACTCTCAAGTAACTGGTTCTCTCATGTACCTAGCTAGCGCGACAAGGCCTGACATCATGTTTGCAGTTTGCAAACTTAGCCGGTTTGTTTCCAATCCGGGTGATGTGCATTGGCATGCTGTCGAAAGAATTATGCGCTACTTGAAAGGTACTGAGAACTACGGACTTCACCCGGAAGCCCGTCAGTGCTTGAAGGGTACTGTGATGCGAATTGGATCTCTGATGCGAATTGGATCTCTGATGCTGATGAGATGAAAGCCAGAACAGGGTATGTGTTTACTCTTGGAGGTGGTGCTGTTTTCTGGAAGTCTTGCAAGCAAACGATCCTGACGAGATCGACAATGGAGGCAGAATTAACAGCATTGGACACATCTGTGTCGAAGCAGGATGGCTTCGAGATCTTTTGATGGACTTGCCAGTGGTTGAAAAGCCAGTTCCGTCTATCCAAATGAACTGTGATAACCAAAAAGTGATTGTTAAGGTTAAGAGTTCAAAGGACAACATGCAATCCAACAAACACATAAGAATGAGATTAAAATCTGTCAGACATTTAAGAAACTCTCGAGTTATAGCGTTGGATTATATCCAGTCGGCTAAGAATCTGGCAGATCCCTTCACCAAAGGGCTATCACGTGTTGTGATAGAAAATGCATCGAGGGAGATGGGTATGAAACCCACATGAGTTGCCATGGTAGTAACCCAACCTATGTGATCAGAGATCCCGTGAATTAGGACCTGGGAAAACAAGATAGTGGTTAACCGAAGAGAGTAAAACCTTTACTAACCCACTCCGTTGGAGATGCAATACTCTCGGTAACTGTATGGCAGGTTGACGTATGTCTTAATGTGTTCCAAAGCTTTGCATAAGGAAGACGCTATCCTATAGAGCGACCTTTGGAGGAACACACCTATTTGAACCTGACTGCTGGTCACAGTCTATGAGATTAGGGTGATCTCAAGTAAGTTTATGAATAGGTCTGGAGTGACTAATATGCTCCACCCGAGGGGTCAGCCTTCGGCAGTCTAGTACTGGTAAGACAGTTAGTGAAGCTACTTTACGCCAAACTGACAATTCAAGGCCTAGTCCATTGTCATTTGTGAAGGAGTGTAGCTAATTGCTCTAGGTGGAGTTCAACCTTAACAGGTCTCTACTAAAAATACTGGTATATCAAACCAGTGTTTGGACCGGATGACAACTTCATGGGTCTTTGGTATCTGGTGGGGGATTGCTGAAATATTGGGCCTTTAGCCCATTATCAATTCCTGAATAATCCCTAATGCCCATGTTGTCATGGCATGTGGGTGGAGTTTAGTCCCATACTGCTAGTTGGATGAGATGTGCATCAACTTATATAGTGAGGCATTCTACTACAAGTATGAGTTGGTATAAGGTATGAGGAGAATGGCTCTGTACCACACGCGCGCTCGTCCTCCTCCGCCGCCCGCCTCGCCACGCCTCGCCTCGTCATGACACGTCACGACGCGCCGCGCCGCGGGTTGCGGGAATCTCGCCGAGCCGATGTATTCTTTTTGTCACGCAGGAATAAAATGTCAACGGTCACGAAACGCTCTGCGGTAATGGAGATTGATTGCTAGCTGAAACGTCGTGTCTTAAATGCTCTTAAGTACGTGCGTTTTCAGTCTTAACGATCATTCATTACGTGCGTTTTGGCTGGACCCTTTGCCTCCCGCGTATGTTCATAAAAGGAGAGGTCGTTCCTCTCCGAAAAATTGACCTGACAACAGAATCATCCGCCCACAACCGCCACCATCGTTCCTCCTCCCTGTTGCTGCCTTAGTTGATCCCATACCGTCCGCCGCATACACGGTAGACAGGAGAGCAGGCCTCAGAAACCCCGCCTCTCCGTTTCCTGTATGGGGGAGGGGCGATTAGTTTTTGGGGAGCATCTCATACGCGACTGCTCGCCAATCTTCATCCACTACGTCGGCTACTTCCTCTACTTCAACTACATTCTCGTCGCCTTCATCATCACCATGAGCACTGACGCCGAGGTCGAGAAGGCTGCCGCTGACAAGAGGGCTGCCGACAACGCTGTTGCTTCCGCTTCGACCAATTGGCCAACTGCCGGGTATGATATGTTCATACCTCTCCTAATTATTTCCGTGTTTGTAGTACTAGTCACATGTGTAGATGTTTCTACTATCTGTCTAGTGTGTAGTCTTATCATCAGGTTTCAGTATGTCATTAGCACTGTTTATGCTATGTTCTTGATTTATTATTGGATTAGTTTAATCGAACAATTGCCTATATACTCAACACAGAATTGGCAGAGCCAAGATAGAAAATCAAAAATCTGGCCGCGTCAGATCAACTAGTTGGCGATCAATCGGGTCAACTCCTGAGGAATTCATGCAGCAAAGAAAAAATAAAAAAGCAAAGAAGGCAGATCAAGTGAAAGAAAGACAAAGAGAGAAAAAAGTTGCTGCCCCGTCACATTTACCATACACGCAGCGGAGGTTACAAACGCGCCTCAACATGAAAGAGATTAATGGGCTGGTCTACACGCATCCAGATCGTTTTTGTAAACTGTAGAAGAATCAGACATGAAGGGAAGCCGGCCAAGAGCTGGTCATACAAGAACAGAACTCCACGTGATCCATAGAGCACAGAAAAAGAAGAAATAGAAGCCGGCCTCAGAGAAACAAGATAGCCGGCGATACAAGACAATCATCCAGCTGCATCATGCGAAAAAAAAGGAGCAATATAAGCCGGATAGAAAATACGAGAGCAAGTCAATTCAGCAGCTGGCTCATCAAGCTATGCACGACAATTTTATGCGGATCAGAAACAAATATATTCATCATGCCCCGGCTACAGCTTCCTGCCGTGACGATCAATACCGGTCGGCTTCGAGCACGCCTACCGCCGGGTCTCACCACGTCTTCAACGACGTTCAATTCAGACATCTAAGTCATGTTTATGGTTAATATTTTATCATTCAGTCAGAAGTTTCCAATTGTTGTGTTGAAGACATGGATCCTACCGCTTAAAAGACGCGTGTGAGGATGTTCGGGTTACAAACACCGAACCCCACACATGAAACATGTTTGAGGATGATCCGTGAAACATCTCCCAGCCTTTACATTGCTTCGTAAGCATTATAAAGTATTTATACGATCAATAGATTTATCAAAGTCGGGTGTAGCGTACCTGCACTTAAAATATGGCAGGTACCTGTGTATAGCGCAAACCCCTGGATCGATTCATTTGCACACACAGTTTACGATGTAATACCATAACAAAGTATCAAATTTATTACATCGACGATCCAGACTTAAAAATATTCATTACAATTTGCATAGCATAAGGCTAGCATTGGAAAGAATACACAGCGGAAATACAATAGCAGTAAGTCTCCATCTTCATGTTGCCACATGTGAAAAACATGTTGGTTGCAGACTCGAAATCCCTTTACGAAAACCTCACTCGTCATCTGAAAACACTGTAAGAAATAAATTTTTGCAACAGAGTGGGTCAGATTCCATTAAAAATGGAGTCTGGCAAGTGACACTATGGTGGACACTTAATGGAATCACTCTATAGCTTATATGCATATTTGGCTGGTGGAGTTCAAGGCTAATTTGCATAAAGCCAATTTTTCCTACTCTTTTGAAAACACTTTTCTTGAAATCAAGACGAGTATGGCATGAAAACCATAATATCATCTTCCCTTGTTCACCCATCAAATTTTAACTTAGAAATTGGAATGATAGGATCCTCCGTTGACGTCCTTGATCAGCTGCTCAAAATTGTCCGTAACCGGGGACACGGCTAAGTACTTAGTTTTACACTCTGCAGAGGTTGTGCACTTTCACCATTAGACCCAACAAACCCAAACTATCCTCAAGCACACCATTTGTGCTAAGGAAAAGGAGAGAGTTGAGACGAGACTTTTCAGAAGCATCTTCCCACCCCATAACGGCCTGACGCGCTCCACCTACAAAACCTCTACCACCACCTGTCAGGCCGGGGCGAGTCCACGCAACTTAATACATCTAGACAGAGCCCAATGACTAATGGTTGCACTTGAAACAATCTTCACTTGGAGTTTCTTCAGATCCTTTTGTTCCCTGGGTGGCCATCCACAAGTGACCATCTCTTAGAGGTCACCCCTAAGAGACAACACTCAACAAAAACGACATACAACCAATTCCACCCAGGAGTTTCATTCTTAACTTGGTAGAAATTAACTTTTCATAAAGCAACTTTTGCATAGCATCAATATTTCTACCAAGTTACCAATAGGATTCTAGACACAACTAGTGTAAGGGATATAGTAGTTTTAGCATAGCAATACTATCCAACACATGCATATAAGAAATACACTAAGTAATGCATAGAAAAATACTTAGGAAGTTTATGAGGGTGTGCCACTTGCCTTGGCAACAGGGAGAGCAGGAGTATCAGTTGCAAAAGCCTTCGTTTCTCTCCGAATTTTCTAAGAAGTCAAACAAGCCCCAAATAAACATACAAGCATAAATGCAATACTTAGAAAAATATGACATGCATGATCTGATAAATATTCTTAAGGACTAGAGATGCATGTCATGCCATGAAATTATTCTAAGTTAATGCAGGGCAAGTGTGTTAGTCAAAATTACTAAGGACCAAGGTCATAGGTTGGACAGAATAACTTTGCTATAAATCAACTTTAATAAGTTGTAATGCTGCTGCAAGTCTTCACATGCTTGGTCTTGAAATCTTCAACTCACTTGTAGTTTTCTTCATCTTCAATTTGCACTCTAAGGACTTGGTCATAATCACTAAGGACATGGTTTATGTCCAACGTGAAAGAAGAATAGGAAGGCGGAAAAGGATAAAGAAAAGATGTAATTTTTCTTCTATGCTTTCTCGTAACTTTCTCCTTGATGCGATGTCTTCATTAAACTTTTGTAGACTTTGATTTTTTAGACTTGATGATTCTTCAGTATTGATGATTCTTCAGAATTGTCTTGGCTATAACTTAGCCACCACAAAGTCTAAGAGAAAGAGAAGAAGAGAGAAAGACTTGGAGAAATAAAGGGGGATATTCTTCTTGCAGTTCCTCTTGATTTTCTTCTAAGTGTTTTTTGCTTCTTGGAGATGCCTTCGGAGTTTTGTTTTTCTTGGCTAAGTCTTCATTGGCCTTCTAGTCTTCATGTTAAGAATCTCAAGTGTCTAAGTGCATAGCACTTTACCAAAACACTATGTTGAAAAATAATCCTAACTTAGGGAAAATAAGGAAGGAGTTTTCCTATAAGGAGTATAACTATACAATAGATATGCCATGCATGCAATGCAATTTATTTCTAAGGACAACACTTAACAAAATAAAACAACTAAGTTTTCTAGATGCTAAAATTTTCTAAGGAAAAGATTTAGCATCTTTTAGATGTTGAAATTTTTCTAAGAAAGAGTGTTGTCGAAAAATAGTTATCAAATATTTTCTAAGGAAGAATTTATTTTGTTTAAAGAGGCAAAATATTTCAAGTACATTTTAATACCAAAGTGGTCATAATATGACTAAGTACTTTATAATTCGAATAGATGATGAAAATAAATTTTAATCAATTTTTAATCAATTTTAATCATTAAAACAACACTTAAAACTATTTAATCAGCATTAAATTAAAAAACATAGAAAACTATTCTACAAAGCTTTATTTGAGTATTCCTATGGCCAGTACTTAGACATTCAAATTTATAGCAAAAGAGTTTGATAAATTTTAAATTTTAAATTTGAAGTTATGTTCAAATAACCATTAATGCCACTTTTGAATTTCAACAAATTTTAATTTGCCAAAACATAAAAATAATGATGCCAAAAGTTTCTATTAGTAATAAGCTTTCCAAAAATATAAAGTTTGAAATTTTTGGCCAAGCCAATAAAAATTAGTGATAGATCTAAAATCTAAGATTTTTCTGCAAAACTGCCGGTTTTCGGTTGACTGTTGACTCTGACCGCTGACGCGGGAATTGACTCGCAGACGTGGCAGGCTAACTGGGATTTGACTACGAATTTGATTAAAAATAAAGTTACTCAGATGGAAAAACACTCTTAACGAAAGCTGTAGAGAATTACGTTCTCTTTCTAATTATCACTATTATAACATAAGTGGATGAATAGATTGGTCACAAATCGCAAAATACCTTTCTGATCCGAAACTTCAAACGCGAATATCTTTCAGCTCGCTGAACCAAATAAGATGAATCTTGTGGAAAAAGAAAGGTCTTGATCAGGGGAACAACTTTCATATTGTCGTCCCAAATTTTTGAGATGGTTTGGTTATTCGAACAAAATTAAAAACGATCTGTATTATACAGAAAATTACGTACGTTAAAATAAAAAGTTGTCAACATGAAAGTTGTAGATATAGAGTACATCTACCTTTTCACCGGAGGAATTTCGATTTGGCGCAACGAGAGCGAAGATAATTGAGAAATACGACTTCCGATCTGATGAATGACGATTCGAAATTCTTCCTCCACGCTTGATAAAAAGAGTTGAGGCTTATTGGGATGGAAAGGTATCAACAAGATATACAACAATGATTAAGGCCCCGTCGCGATTGGAGATGATTTTGTTCGTCAAACGAGCGAAATACTATTTCGCTGATTAGGGTTTCGGTGGAACGAAAAGAGTAAAAGAGATGCCGGCGGCTACAGGGGTTTATATAGGCGGAGGGATGGTGGAATAGATAGGGCTCGGAGTTGTGAACGCGTAGGATCAAGTGGATCTGGATTTGGAGTTATATTTCTCGAGATAAACGTGTTTGAATGAAATGTGGTTGGAAAAACGAATTTTCAGAGTTTGAGTTGAATAATGCAATCACTCGGTTCGGTTCGGCCCAGTTTGGACCGGCCGTCTGGGCCCGATTCGTTTTTTTTTTCTTTTTTCTTTCATAACTTTTGTTTTAGAACTCCGAATTAAGTGAAATTAATTTCTAAAAATTTATTAAAATCATATCTTTATTTTAAAACATTTATGGACATGTTTTGAGCACTTTTTAAAAATATTAATTTTGAATATTTGATTTAATGCAAATTTGACACTTTAGTCAAATTTGAAAATAGAAATTTAGTCCATTTTACTTATGGCTAAATAAAATTTGGTACCACAATTGTGAACATATGAAAATAATTATTTCTAATAATTACAATCAAAATATTAAAGTAAAATAAGATAAATAGCATAATCATTATTTTGTTTTTAATATTTTCTCAAATAGATTTTCAAGTGGAAATAGTATTTCAACCATTGTAATTTCAAATCTAAACAATGCAAGAAAATGATGAATGAATGCATGAATTTTGTTTTCAAATCGACATACAAATAGTTTTCAAAAAGTTTTTAATTTTTCTGATTTTTAAGAATTTGAAAAATCCTAGGATGTTACAGACTACCACCCTTAAAAGGAATCTCGTCCTCGAGATTCGAGAAGGCTAGCAAAAGGTTGTGACTGGATATCTGGGTGGGCTACCACCCTTAAAAGGAATCTTTGTTGGTAGTGAAAACTTGATTCAAAATGTACCGTTCACATCTTCCACAGTGATATGGTTCACATATCCTTTATCAAAAGGATTTGACTTGGCAGCTTCTTCGGCCTTCTTTTTTGCTCGGCACTCGTTGGCGTAATGGCCATTGCTCTTGCACTTGTAGCAAATGATCTCGTTTAACCTCCGCTTCTTCTTTGGTGCTTCCAAGGCTAAAAATTATTCTAAATCTTGTTCATCATATTTTATCCCAATGGACGAAGTTCTGTCTCGTTTGATGTTACAATTTTGAGCTAAGTGATGTCCTTCACATTTATAGCAACACTTGGAGTTATGTTTGGATGTCTTCGGAAGTGACCTTACTCTTATTTCATTTTTCACCTTAGTTTGATCCACAATCTCATTTTGATAATGATTTTGTTCAGTATCCTGACCAATCTTCTCTTTGTAATAATGTTCTTGTTCTCTACAGGTAACATATGTTATATGGCTAGTATCTCTTTTGCGTTCCTCCTTGTGTTCTTGTACTTCCACACATTTCCTGAGTTTCTGTTGCATTCCCTTTTTGGCTTGCTGGCTGACTTCTTGCACCATGGGATAGAGTTGACATTGAGTCGGGACATGATTTGTTGCTTCACACAAAAAGCAAGTAACCATGGTTGTGGGGCACCCGTCGGTTGGATAGCTGGAGACACCATGGGGCCACTCATCATGACATTCCTTGGATGTGTGTCCTATTTCTCCATACGTTTTACAGGCTTGAGGTTTTGTCAAACTACTTCCTTTGCCATCCTTGTTACCAATGTCCATCTGGGGTGGGTTCATATTACTGTTGGTCATGTTGTGACGCATCATCTGCACAATGTGGGTCTGGTTATCCAACAGTTGTTGCATTCCCTGAGGTAACTATCTGTTGTGATTGTGGACTTGATTCTGGACCATGAGTTGCATCAACTGACTCTAAGCTTCTAATAGTTGAATTGCAACTGTCATCTCATCATTGGTGCTTGGGCGAGACATCTGTTTGGGTTTAGCATAGATGAGTAAAAGATAGAAGGATACTAGGGAAAATTTCTACCCCAAACTCAAAAACCGAGGCAAATCATCTTACAAACAATATCTAACAAACATCGAGCAACAAGTTTCAACACAAACAAGCAATCTAGTATTGTCATACCACACTGAGTTGGCATGATGAATACACTATCACGGTGTCATTGTTCTAATTAAATGGTGGTCTCTTGTCTATCTTCTTGTTGAGTGCTTCAAGTTCTTCTTTCTTAAAAAATCTTCTAAGTGTTTGAGCTATGAATCTGGATTCTTCAGTGTCCTTCCATACAGGTAGTTCTTCATGCTGACTTGTGGTGTTGCATATGAAGTATCGAACTCAGACAATACGAACATGGTCAACTAGAAAAAGATAAGATATTTCCAGAAGTTTGATATTAGACGAGAGTATAAGAGAGGATAAAATGAAAAGTTTTGTTTTGAGATAACTGAATGAAAATAGATTTTCAATCCTATGACCAAATCCTATTTTTATCCAGACTTAGGGGTTTCGAACCTACAGGCAACACATTGCTCTGATACCATCTGTAGCGTACCTGCACTTAAAATATGGCAGGTACCTGTGTATAGTGCAAACCCCTGGATTGATTCATTTGCACACAGTTTACGATGTAATATCACAACAAAGTATCAAATTTATTACATCGTTGATCCAGACTTAAAAATATTCATTACAATTTGCATAGCATAAGGCTAGCATTGAAAAGAATACACAACGGAAATACAATAGCAGTAAGTCTCCATCTTCATGTTGCCACAGGCGAAAAACATGTCGGTTGCAGACTCGAAATCCCTTAACGAAAACCTCACTCGTCATCTGAAAAAACTGTAAGAAATAAAATTTTGCAACAGAGTGGGTCAGATTCCATTAAAAATGGAGTCTGGCAAGTGACACTATGGTGGACACTTAATGGAATCACTCTATAGCCTATATGCATATT